>WUAM01000020.1:1036486-1075522 GCA_024336885.1 Actenoides hombroni
AATTTTGTATCTAAGACTAACCCCACTGACTTCAGCAGAGCTAGGCCTTGTGCTTGCTAATGATTTTGGTTTGGTTGAAATTAGATCAACAGGAAAGAAATAAGTTCTCTGTAAATTGAACTAAGGGTTTCTTGTCCTTCCTTCCAACAACCTTCTGCCATGAAAACCAAGTTATTGCATTATTTGGTGTAAACTGTGTGTTGTCTAATTGCTCTGGTGCACAATTCATCAGTCAGATGCAGTATGTTTGCAGCTGTTTAACATCTTTAGCCCTGTGATACCTGAATGTCAGGTTCCTAGGGTCACCCACCCTCTTGATACTGATGCCTGGTTAGCCAAGTTCTATGTACTTTAACTAAGAGTACACCACCACGTTTCCCTTTTTCCTCCTGAATTTTCAGCTTTTAAACTCAATTAGGAGTTGTTAACAAAAGAAATTCTTTATCCCTGTATCATTTCAGATGTTGAAAAGTTTCACTTTCTGGATTCACAGGTTGATTGCAGAACAGGAGGGGTTCAGATGATGCTTCTTACCTTTTAATAGCAAGATGCCAGCATCTTGGCTTTTGTTTAGTGTCTTTGTAGCATCAATTCAGCCTGTGCTTATCACTAGCATTTCAAGTGTTGTTAGTGATAGCTTTTATTAAAATGAGAAAGGAAGCAAGTTGGATAGGTGACCATTTATCTTTTAATGAAATATACCCCCTTACAAGATCACAGCAGAAAAATCAGAAGAGAACCTAAACGGATGTTTGTTCTATATGCGTTTCAAAGTTCAACATTAGTAACTTGTGGTCAGGCATGCTTGAACACATATTCGGGTACAACTTTGACCCTCAGAGCTTCGTGGCTGGAACAATGGTTATGTAATGATGTGACTAAAGGACCAACTCACTTTAGTTGTGGATGTAGCAGCAGGCTGATTAATGTTTTGTATAGACCCACTGCTAGCAGCAAGAGGAAGGGTCATGATGTTCTTTTGAGGATTACCTTAGCATTACATGCAAGCACAGGTGCAAAAATGACCTTGGAAGCTGTCCTGGTTTAACCTCTACCAACAACTAAACACCACACAGCTGCTCACCCACTGCTTCCACCCACCCCCAACCCCTCCTTGTGGGATGAGAAGGAAAATCAGGAGAAGGAAAAAAAAAGGGTGAGACCCCATGGGTTTAGATAAGGAGAGATTAGCAGAACAACACAAAGAGAGAAGAAAACAACAGTAATGAGGATAACACAAGTGAAATCATACCTAAAGCGAGTGATAGAAACCCATGGGAGGCACTGTCCCTGCTCCACCTGAGCCAAAACTGTATGCTGAAAACAGGCACTGCCCCAGGTCAGCCCTCCCCTTATATAGGTCAGTACAGTATTAAATATCCCATTGGCTGGTTCAGTTATTTATCCTGGCTGTGGCCCCTCCCAGCTGCTTGTGAAAATTAACCCTATCCTAGCTGAACCCAGGACAGAAGCCATGGTATCTTATCTAGACCAAGGTGGTGCCATATGCCAGACTCTAAAGCTCACTGTAAATGTACCATGGGGAGAGGTACAGCCCAAGGTGAAGGTCATTGTTTAAATTGGCTTTAGGCTTTACATGTGAAAATGTAAAAAATATCACTTTCTATGCTTGATATTTAAATTTGCAGAGATAATTGGTGTTAGTCCCATGTTTCATGTGATGAATAGTTAACCAAGGGATAGTATCTTAATAATTATAATTTTTATTTTGTACTTTTTTTCACTTGTATGTCTGTTTTTCTTAATCTGTGACAGGCTAAAATGATTTCTGAATGATTGTTCAGATGCATGCAGAAATCACACGTATTTCTGAATTTGTTTTGCAGCTGTTATTTCCTGACCGTAGAGTCGGTGTTTCAGTGTTGCTATTTTCCTCCTCTTTAATCTGTCACCATTTGTAATATATTATACTAATATAGATAGAAAATGCAGAAAATCTTTACACCTGCTACAGAAGGGCTCTTTAGAACTGTATTTTTCTAGACAAGTTGTAGATTACCACCATAAGGTGCAAGGTACACTTTCAAAAGATGTCCCCATAAGAGTGCCTCTGTGTGCTGAGTATCTGGAAGCAAACTCTGTCTGAGCCTTCTGAAGTCTGTGACTTTGGCAGAAGCAGGATTTCTTCCTGTGAGTCAAACAGCTGTCTAGATTTGCCACTTTGACTTCAGACTGGTAGTACTGAGGGCGTGTGTTGCTTCTCCCATTACACTGTTGGACCAAAGAAGGGCTCCTGCCCATGTGAACATGCAGAGCTGGGTAGCAGAGCTCAGCAGAGGTGAGCTTCTATCTTGGATAGGAAAGGAAGGGAGTTGTCTGCTGGAAAAGGATATTGGAAAATACATTGACTGGGGAGGGAGAATATGGGGGGGGTGGGAAAAAGGGTGTCTGGCATACACCATATAAAGAACATATTCTCCTGGTAGAGACTGCATCCTAGAGGGACTGTCTGTCTTTACTAACCTTTATATCTTGGTCTTAGCAGAAACTGGAATCAAGAGGTGTTTTTCCACAGTAGTCAAAAATAAAAGTCCACAAGTGCTTGTATGTGTGATGCAGGAAAACTGCAGAGAGGTCAGGTGTCTGTGCAGTCTGTTACTTGCCTTCTGCAGGCCCCAGAGAAGAGTAGCTTCTGATACTCCTCCAGGGAAGCAGTCCATATTCACAGCCCTAGAAGCAAAACTCATCAGGAAGTAGCATGAATAAGATAATGCTTTCTTCAAGAGGTAGAGGATTTACTAGAGTAGCACTTGCTAATCTTAATATGAGCTGCAAGTATAAATCATGGGTTGGTTTGTGTTGAAAGGGACCTTTAAAGATCAACCTCCCTGCCATGGGCAGAAACATCTTTCACTAGGTCGAGTGGCTTGAAGTCCTAACCTCCCTGACCTTGAACACTTTCAGGGATGGGGCATCCATACCTTCTTTGGGCTACCTGTTCCAGTGTCTTGGAAGCAATCAGTGTTCTGAGAATCATGACAGTAATATCTCAGGAGCTTGCAGAGAGATTGTAGTAATTGGTAGTTTTGTTTCTGTAGCCTTTGCTCAATATTTTTCTCAAATGCAGCTTCTAATAAGAGCAGTAAAATTGCTTATTCTCTGAATCTTGATAATTGAAGTCACAGTATAGATCCAGTCTGTCAAACTCCGGTGCGCTTGAATAGTTCTCATTCGATTCTCATTGAGGGAGTGCATAGAAGCCTGTATCTGTGTGATTACAGGAAATCCCTTATGTTTGTATGTATTTCTATCAATATGCATTAATTACTGATTGTATGTATTTTGTACAAACTCTTTTGCCTAGTTTTTGATTTGAAGAGAACACATACTTGATTCAGGTAGGAAAACCCTTTGCATGACTTTAGCTTTGACTTGGCTACCAGATACTCTGGAGCAGACATATCAGTGAGGTCTGTCCAGACTTCTTGCCTTTGAGCGAAATTATACAGTGCTATGGGTACTGTGAATTTTATTTCAGCAGACAATATTCTGTCCTTACTTTTAGTCAGAATTTGTAGTACAAAATGAAACAAAAATTACATATCTCTGCACTTTCTATGAAGAAAACCTCTGTGATACCAATGACTGCTTGGAGAAATGTACCCCATTCTTACACCAAGAATTAGGTAATGTAGATATAAGCAGAAAGAATATTGTATAATAAACAAAGGATTTAACTCTGAATCAATATACTTTTTTTTTTTTTTAATGCCATATTTTTCTTTACCATTGCATTCAAAATCCAGGACATGCTTAAGGCAGTTGTCAGCAAACGGTTGGCTTCAATGAATACTTAGTCTTTTAATAGCTACATTTGCTAATGATGTTTTCTAATTTTAGCACAGCTGAAACTATTTATTTTTGAGACTTTTGATTCTTCTTTGGTTTCCAAGCTGATACAGAGAGTTTAATGGGTCAAACTTTTATTTTAGCATTTTGTGCTCGCATGACAAGAGTTTTCAAGTGCTGTAGCTCTCAAAGTTGTGCCATCACTAGCAAAGATCCTCAGGTGATCATAGACTTTGAAATGTCTTTAGAAATTGTGTAATGGCATTTTTTTTTCCTCAGAGTACGTCTAGGTGACTGAAAGTGAAAGCATTGGTGTTTCTTATTCTTTTTGTTAAATTTCATTTGCAAAAATTCATGTTGGAGAGCAGTATATTGTTTTCTACTAGCAGTTACTAGCTCAATTGCATAGATTTCACATATTTTATGTCAGTCATGTGTTTGAGTGTATGAGATTTTTCATTCCATTAACTTACATTCATAAGAAGAAAAACTATATTTGATTCCATTCTGTGACTAGAAATTATGTAATAGCAAGGACAGCAAAGTACATGGTAATAGAAAAAGCAATGACATCATTGTGTACACTTAAGAGTAATGATGTGATTGCAAAGGCAGTTATTTCAGAATTAAATGATTCAGATGAACAGAAAGGGAACATTATTCAAAATGTGGAACATTCTGCATGATCTGTTGAAGTTGACCTTTATTTCAAGGCATTGAGGCCCAAAGAGATGATAAATTTATTGGCAATGGTTGTGATTGATCAATTTTTAACTGTTTCCTTTTTTTTTTTTCACCCGAGTGTTGCAATCTACCCTAAGGGAATTTATGTCTTCGTTTTGCAGGTCAAGCCTTAAAGCTATCAGCAGAGGCATTTACCAGTGATCCCTGCTATCTGCCTAAGAGGCAGGCTGTTGTCCAAGCAGCACGATCTTTGCTTACAGCTGTCACAAGGCTTCTCATTCTAGCAGACATGGTTGATGTGGCATATTTACTGGAGCATCTAACTGTGGTGAGTAGAATTTGACTTCCTTTGGCTGGAGAGCTGTCTGCTGATGGTTCCTTCTGCATTGAAAATTACCTTGGTAATTGGCCGAAGTGTAGATTCTAGATGAGATCTGTAGAACATACCAAATAAAGAAAGTCATCTAGCTCAACATGTTTGATCTATGGCAGCAGATGGTTATCCATACAATTACATTTTAACTTCCTTCTATTTCTTGTCTCTTGTTTTCTTACTTGAATTGTTGTATAGCTTTTTGCACATTAAACCTGTTTGATGTTTGTGGCAGTAGTAAGGAATAATTTACTTGTAGATAATCCTAAAGGTGGAATTTTATGTATCTGTTTAAGGAGGGGAAGAACTGAGTAGATAAGGGTTTATCTCTGTATTCAAGTCAATTTGTCACAGATCTTTTAAAAGGAGAGGGAGAAGATGTGTGGTGGAGGCCTCTGGCAACTCCCCAGCTCCAGCTGTATATTTGTACACCTCAGACAGAAGACTTCAGAACCTTACTGCGGGCAAAAGTTTACCAATTCTGCAGTAGAAAATACTCTCTAAAAGCTGCTTAATTTTTTTCCATCAAGGGAATGATGTGATTTGGAAGTATGTATCGCACACTATGTACTATGCTTTTTTTTCCACACACAGGTACTACGATTTTTTTGTCCACCTGTCTCTCTTTAAACAGAAGGGATGGCTTCATTCTTCTAGTTCCATATAAAACTAACCAGTGTTTGTGCTGCTACTGCTGAATTAGGCAAAATGACTACACATCTGTTGTTCACCATCAAAATGCTTTCCTGTCTACATAAACTCAAGTTCCTTTACTGTCAGCCATACTGTCCCATGTGAGTAGTGTGATTTTAATCTTGCCAGCATCATGTGTCTGACCAAAAAAATGTGTTTGAGTTTCGTCTCTGACTGCTTATTCCATTCAACCTGGTGTGTGTCTTTGCTGGGGAGAGCAAGGAATGTTCTATTTTTGTTTCCTTTTTTTCCCCTAACATCTTCAGTAGTGTGTGACAGTGATAAAAATTCAAAGTTCTACTACTTAATGTTTCAGGACAGAGGTGAATAATCAGTGTCACCTCTAATAATGCCTCATCCCACAAGAGGGCCACAGGTTCAGTCTGATGAGGGCAGGGGAATGAAAAGTTAGCTCCCAGTCAGAGTAGGAAGAGTATTTAACAATAAAATGAATGTTACGTGGGTTTCAGTGTTGTTTGAAACATCCAACATTGACAGTTCTTGAAAATGCAATACAGGCTAAATGAACAGTGATCTGCAGAACCTTCGTGAAAAACTCCAATGCTACAGAGTGAAATAAAGTTTTCTTCTTCCATACTTTAATTTAGTTGTCTTAATAGGAGTGAGAACTGAATTCTTCAATTAACTCTTAAAATAAATTAGTGTGGCATAACACCGTCCAAAATGCTCATGTAAAAAGACTCATCCTTAGAGGAAGCTGGTATATTTTCCATATTTATTTAGTATCTGCCCTGGCTGTTGCACTTGCCAACAGTGGTATTAGCTGTAGTGGTGTCCTTTTATGTTGACATCTAATTAGGAAATAAACTTAATGTAATTTCAACATATGCTACTGAACAACCTTCAAATTACAACTTCTGGTTACGACTAACCGAGCCACATTTAAATGCAATTAAATATTTTAATGAATCTCAACTTTGCTCTTTTCAAAGTTCGTAACTTTAATTATTATACTTTAAAATTCCCTTTGGAAGTCAGTTTTGTTTCACTGTGGACTTGTGCCAACAGAAAGACATTGTATTCACATAATGACTGCAGTGTAGAAAGTAGCCCTTGTCTTTGCTGTATTGGCTTTAATATTGTCAGTGTTTGCCAGTTCATATGACTTGACAATAAACTTTTTTTTAAAACTCATTAGCAGTTTTTCTTTGAACTTGTTCTAAAATTTTAATACTTCTATAATTTTATCCTCTTCTTCACAAAGACATGGATCTTACAGTTGCTATTAATCATTTAAGAGATGAGAAATTTCATTGCCCCTTCTTTCATAACTCTGAGCTCTATAACTGTCATAGAATAAAATGAAGAAATTTAAAGCACTGAGTCAAAATTAGTTTTAAATTAAAAAAAAAGTAATAGTGATATGAATGAAATGAAAATTCTAACCAAGGAAGTTTTTTAATTTGTATGTATAAAATGAAAGTGATCCAGCATCATCAAAGAACTCCGTAGAGTATTAATCAGATCTTATTCAATATGGAACTATTTAATGGGAATTATCTATTTATGTATCTAATATTTTTTAAACTTGTTTATCAATGAGTGCTCAAAGTTTCTAGTCTTGCTCTCTCAGTAAAGCTAGTTAATTCCAACACTGACATTCAAAACGTTTGAAACCATGCTTACTTCTACTGACAGAATGCAGTCTGGATCATTAAACTTTAATTTCCTCTGTAATCTGTGAATAAAAACAGAAAGGAAGCAATGACATTGTGACTAGCTGTCACATAAAGCCTTGTCTAGTGTTACCTGTCACATTTGCTGTTCTAAGTATATCAAGAAAAAAGGATGAACCTGAGCTACCTCTTTCCAGTTAATGTAGTGTCTAAAAGTATTGTTTTCCTATAAATTTTTCTTAGACTTTGGACTGTTTTTTGACTGCTATGTGATAAAATCTTTATAAAAACCAGAGTGTAATGCTGAAAATAATGAGTATTTTTGTCACAAATGCAACTTTTAAACTGGAAATAACAGGTCAGTCTATTTGGAGGAATCTGATAAACCTGTTGGTAATTTTATTTCAAATGTCCAAAAACATACCTTTGTGGACATGAAATTAGCTTTTTTGAAATTTCAGAAATAAAGTGGAAAGAATTTTAGTTGTTTTGTGGATTCTGTAGAATCTTCATCCATCGAAGTGTGTAGCAAATAATGCACACTAGAAGCCAATGCAAATGCTCAGGGACTGATGGCATTCTGGCATAGTACACTCCTAGCCATTTGTGGAATTTGCAGCCTTAGGAGTGTATGATGGTGTGGTGCAAACAGCAAGCTAATTTTAAAGTTGACTGAAAAAATAAAGTACATCACACTAATAAGAAAATTTTTGTTTTTTTAAAGAACTGAAAATTTTTTGAACAGGGAAAAGTTTAAATAAGTAGCTGCCTGTATGTGAGTTTTCATACCTATTTTGGAGTTTGAAGTCTCTAATCACAAAACTGAGTTGTGAAAAATGTGTTCAGACAAAGGACTATCTCATGTATTGCACTCTTTGATTCAGAGCTGTATTACCAGCCTCATTCATTATGGTCAGTAATGCTTGATATTATTTAAGTGAATTAATAGACTAATGGAATTGCTTGAATTTATTGATCAGAGGAGAACAGCAAGAAAGTAACAAGTTCTGAGAGTTTCATTCAAAGCACATTGGCAGTCTGTCTTTCTCTAATCTATTTCAGATCATGCTGAGCCAATGTGTTTTATTTGCCTTTTTCCCCTTCTTGTAGATTTACTGTTTAACTCTTCAGATTTTTCATGAATGCCTCAGACAGGTGATCTTTATAAAATGCTTGCTTAGAGTTATTTAAAACTCTTGCCAGGTAAAAAAAACCAAAACCAACAGAGAATATACATAGATAAGAAGCTATAGATTAGAAGCAACTTGCGAGTTTGGGCCTTGTGGACAGTGCTGTCTGTTCCTCCCTTCCCTGAGGAGTATTCATCAGCATTAAAAAAATGTTTTCAGCAGGAGAAAAGGAGTATGGTTACAAAAAAGACAAGAGGTAAGTCATCCAGGCTGACCAGTACTTCAAATTTAGGAATTTGGTTCAACTTGCTTAACTCTGCTTAAACTAGAATTTGACTTGGTCCCTACATTACCTTCCAACTGTTTAGTATTGTGGTATCATGCAGAAAAAGGGTGAAAAAGTAATATAGGCTACAAGGCCAGATTATGAAACTGAAAATTATCAGAATCTCCCCAACTTCCCTTTGGTGGGCATGGGTCACTCCCATGGCAAGACAAATCTCTGAAAATAAGGGCTCTTAAGATGAGAGGAGTCTTTGAGAGAAGATCTATCTTCTCCTTTGGTTCACATATTTATTATCTCATCAACCAGCCAAAATGTTGGTTTTTTCTACCATTCTGAGCTCAGTATATGTCACATAAGACACAGTTGTTTGTAATCAGGGATACAGTGCTCATCATTGAACTCTGAGAATTCTGTGGCAGTCTATAACATGCAATAAACGACAGAGGAAAAGTAGCTCATGAAGAGGCCCATCAGTCTTACTTCAGTCACTGGGAAAGTTATGGAACGAATCCTCCTGGGGGCTATCATGAGTCAAACGAAGCACAGGATTGGGAAATACCAGCATGGATTCACCAAGGGCAAATTGTGCTTGACAAGCCTGATCATCTTCTAGGACAAAGTAAGCTCCTGTGGAGCGAGCAGTGAATATTTTCTACCTGGATTTCTCCAAGGGTTTCAGTACAGTTCCCCACAGCCTCCTCCTAGAGAAACTGATGTGTTATGGTCTAGCCAAGTGGTCTGTGCGGTGAGTGGGGAACTGGCTGATAGGCCTCACCCAGAGGTGGTGTTACATAGTTCCTTTTCAAACTGGCAACCTGTCACAAGTGGGGTCTCCCAGGGATTGATATTGGGCTCAATGCTGTTTAATATCTTCATAAGTGACCTGGATGAGGGGATCAAGTATTCCCTGGTGAAATTTGCTGATGATACCAAATTGAGTGGGGAAGTGGACACTTGGGAAGGGAGAGCCGCCATGCAGGAAGACCTGGATAGGCTGGAAGAGTGGGCCAGCAAGAACCTTTTGAAGTTCAACAAGGACAAGTGTAATGTTTTGCACTTTGGCAAGCACAGTCCAGGAGCACAGAACAGGCTGGGATCTACCTGGTTGGAGAGCAGTTCTGTGGAAAGGGACCTGAAAGTCCTGGTGCACAAGGTCAGTAAGAGAGAACAGCAGCAAAGAAAGCCAGAAGGACGCTGGACTGCATCAACAAAGACATCACCAGTGGAAATAAAGATGTCATTATCCTACTCTACTCAGCACTTGTCAGGCCACACCTGGTATACTGTGTTCAGATTTGGTCCCTGCTATGCAAAAAGAGATGTGGACAGTCCAGAGAAGGGCCACCAAGATGATCCAAGGACTGGGAAGCTGCCGTATGAGGAAAGACTGAGAGAACTGGGATTGTTCAGAGAAAAGAAGGCTTAGGGGGGAGACTTTGTAACCATGTTACTGTATTTAAAGGGTGGCTACAAAGATTTTTGGAGACTCCCTTTTTACAAGGAATCACATGGAAAAGAGAAGGAGTAATGGGCTCAAGTTACTCCTGGGGAGATTCTGATTAAACACAAGAGGAAAGTTTTTCACAACAAGGACAATCAACCACAGAATAATCTCCCCAGGAACCTGATGGAGTCGGCAACATTGGACACTTTTAAGATTCAGCAGGAGAGGGTGTTGGGCCAGTTTGTCTAGATTGTACTTCTGCCAAGGAAGTCTGGACCAGATGATCCCTTGAGGTCCCTTCCAAGCTGGTATTCTATGATTCTTTTCTTGCCAGTCAGAAACATGGCTTTGAAGGGACCCTAATTGTCAAGCTTCAGGTACTACTGTACCAGAATTTCTTTGAAGTGAGCACACCTGAAGGCTGCTGAACCTGTTTTGCCAAAGCATAGGAAAAACAAATGGAATATAGTGTCTCTATTTCCAAGAGGAAAACACAATTGCTGGGTTAAAAACACACTTAAATGAAAAGGTTTGAAAACAAATCCAATCCTTGCTACTTTGCAGTGTAGAGCCTTCCCTTCAGTCTTAGTTCTAATTCAGAACCTCTCAGCAGATTTGTGTCTGCAATAGAATCTTCAGTGTCATTTTTATGTGTACTGAAAACTTTTCCTTGCAGCACATTTAAGACTTAGGTGTAGATCAGCTCCCTCAGGAATTTCTACTTGGCAGGAATTTCCTAATTTTGCTTCTACTGCAGAGACCGCTGTCTTTCACTGTTGCCAGTCCTACTTAGTATCTTAGAAGGGTCTCCATGAGCAAAGCATGCTTTGATTTGAGAGAGGATCATTTCCCTTTCTTCTAGAGTGTCTGCTTGATTTACAGTGGGAGCAGTCCCTCACCCTTACTGGTGGCAGGGCAGGTAAATGCACAGCCTTCCTCTACTGCTCTGCCACTGTCTTGTTAATAGAGTCCATAGTTGGACTTAAACTTAAAACTCCTGCTTGCGAGGGAGCAAGTTTTGACATCTCTTGAAAACTTTGCATGTAGGGATGGGTAGACAGACCTGGTAAGGGAGGATATAAACCTTTTTTTATTATGAATTAAGAAAAAGAGTTAAGGAAAAGATTCCTAAAGCTGGGAAAAGCTGCCTTAGACAACAGTGGTATCTGTATCCCTGAGATGATGAGAGAGAATGTAAGCAACAACCTGTCAGTTACACAAACCAGGAGGGAATAGTGCTAAAGGAAAACTTTATCGGGTCTTACTTGGTCTGAAGCTTTATACAAACTATTTGCACAACACAGGTATAGTGGGAGGGGAGTGTAAGAAGTAGAGCCTATTTTGAATGGCTAAGGCTTTCTCTTAGTAAGATGTTTTCTTGTTTGGTTGGTTGGTTTAACATACCTAATATGAAATATATTTATAAACTAATCTTTCATAAAAGTAAAGAATTGTAAAGTCGTGAGTTAATTTCCAAATGAGGTTGTAAATGTAAAGCTTGGGGAGACCTGTGATACAAAAGTGGTTTGTTAGATAGATATGCATGAAGTCGAGAGATGTACAGCTGAGTTTGAGAAATCTGTATTGTGTCTGGTGATGAAGTTGGAAAATTATTTGGGGAAGTTGAAAGGTGGGATATTAGAAAAGCAGACTCTTATTTTAAATTATTGTTTGGCCCATGTCAATGCCTGCATGCTCCAGTCAGTGACCAGGACTCTGTTGCAGAAGGCACTCTTTAAACCTATCAGGAAAAAAAAGAGCATTGCTATATTGTTTCTGTCTAAGTAGTTATTACTTTGTTTTGCCTCTACAGCAACACTTAACACTGAACTGCAGTACTTATAAGAGAATAATATTGAAGTGATGCTTTGAAATGTCTTTCTATAAGTGCTAATCTTGGAAGGCAAATTCTAGATTGGTAAAATAACCTTGGAAAATCAATTACTCTTGGCAGATTATTTATTGATAATATAGTAATGAAGTCTGTGTAATGTAGAGTGGCTTGTTTGATCAACAATTATTTGTATCTCAAGTGCACACAGATCATTCTGATCAAGAGAAATTTATTTTATAACTTGTTCTTGCTTTGGGATGCAAAAATGAGGAAATGCATGCAAAACAAACAGTATTTGCTTTATCATCAAAATGCACGTCTTCAGACATTCATAAAATGAGAGTGAAATAATCTGATATTTTCTGAATGGAAAATGCTGTGTGACGTACTCTTCACAAACCTTTCCAAAGAGGCATGTTGCACATTTCACTACAGCAAAATATTGGGAGAACAATGTTTGTTCAGTATGTGTGTTCGGTAATTAGAATTTAAAAGAGGTTTTGAATGTTTTTTCTCGACTATATCTCCTGATTATACAAAGTAATACATTTAGTATAATTTAATCTTTTAAAGAAGCAGTATTTTATTAAAGTTATAAAAGGTATTTTTTAATTAATTTCTTCCTTATGTCAGAATGGAAATAAAATCTGCTTCTCGTCCTTAATTCAACTTCAACTAATACATATGAAAATTAAGAGAAATATTTCACAAATGGATAAAATAGTTCAGTGTTATTTTGCTGCCCTGCACAGGGGAAGATGATAATATTGATATTCTGAAAGACAAATACTCTTTTCACTTCTGCAGCTCTAGAC
The DNA here is from genome assembly GCA_024336885.1 of Actenoides hombroni. NCBI lineage: Eukaryota > Metazoa > Chordata > Aves > Coraciiformes > Alcedinidae > Actenoides > Actenoides hombroni. The sequence goes on from WUAM01000020.1 coordinate 1,049,193, forward strand.
AAGCTAGAAAAGAGCCATTTCTCCTTGTTCTTGAATAACAGACAGGCTTTTTGCAGCGTTAGCCCTACATCTGAACCAGGTATGTAGAAGGAAACCAAGTAAAGGATGTGCAGCAGACCATTTGATTACATCACTGTAAGATATGGAGCTAGGCTCCCAGGCAAATGATGTTAAAGGTACGTGGTTTGTCAAATAGCATTATTCACAAACTGAAGTAGCAGTATCTCCTGCATGCCATACCTCTTTCTGTTTATATGAAGATTGTAAGATTATTACCAGGAATCAGACTTTTTACTGGATAATTAAGGATGTCTCCTTCCACATGTCTGAATTGTAAGCAGTGAAGTACTTTGCACTGAATGTTTATAATGTCATATTTTTGTCGCCTGGCCTCCTGGTTAGCTGACAAGCCATTCATTTTCATGGTCCATATTTAGGTTCCCAAGCTTGTCAAGGAAATCCCATTAAACTTGGAGAGAATTTTGTCCACCTCAGACCAGACTCAGAATTGTCTACTGCAGAAGCTGTTTCCTTGGGATTCCATAAGGGATGCTATGAAGTGCAGCTGTTATCGAAATCTAATAATTAAAATAGACTTTAAAAATCAGACAGCAACTGCATTTATTATCATTACTTGTTCCACAAATATGCATATTATTAATCAGTTTGCAACAGCCAAACATGGTAGAAACAGCGAACACTGACCTTAACCTTTTACAGAAAGATGCAGAGCTAAGTACAATACAAAGAGATATTTAATTCTTTATTTAATTGGATAAATTAATTTGAATGAAGATCAAATATAGTAACTTTTAACTTAAGAAGTATCAAAACTTTAGTATGATTTCCTGCTGAAACATACAACCACTCTGTTTATGCCTCAGCTTCTTCTCTTTGAACTCATTGCCTCATTTCAATTACATATGATAGAAGATAAGAGGTTCCGAGGTTCCAAGGTTCCTTAAAATAGATAGATGGATAATGGAGAAAACACCAAATAGGCTATGTCAGGAGTTATAAAGACACCAGAGGATTCTCAGCCCTTATAAACAGACTTACTCCAGGAGAAACTTCAGTCAGAACTCACATCTCTTCTTTGACATTATAATGAATAAGCTGTGAGTCTATAGGAAATTTAGTCCTGATGCTTAGTTATACTTACTAATTAGATACCTCTATGATCATTATCTAAAAGAAGGTTGCAGGACTTTACCATACTAATCAGTGTCATCGTACTTATGGAGAGGCTGTATTGATAACATTCTTCTGGTCCATTCCCATTTGGGATCTTCATCAATTTCAGATTTTGATGGTATTTGTGGCTTCAAAATACCTAAAACGGGACTGTGAGAGTTGATGCACTTAAAGATATACATTCTGTGTTGGTTTCCAGTTGGATAAATATGCAACCTTCATTCAGCAGTGTCTTGATGGTGCATGTTCAGGACACAGCATCTGGTGTGTTGTCCACCTTGTATGTCTTAGTGTCAGGGTGCTTGTCTCTAGTTTTAGAGTTGTTAATTGTTTTTTTCTTTTTGTTGTTGCAGTTTGTTTTGTTTGTTTGTTTGTGTTTTATTTTGTGGGGTTTTTTTAAATTGTGAAAGGACTATTGTAATTTTCCTGAATGTAACGTAATGTTCTTGTGTTTTGAAAAGTTGTGAATTTGTCTATGTGTTTCTGCTATGAAGTTATTTGGAGTAACTTGACAAACAGAAGAAGTTCTTCAGAATTGTTGAAATACTGGTATTTCTTCTCTGCTTGTGGTCCAGCTTTCCTCAGAGAAAAAAATCAATGCAGGTAGTTACCCAGTATTGCCACAGACCGAAAGTAGTAAAGGAATGCTACTTCTCAACTTCCAGAAACTGTCTTTAAAGTACTTTGGAAAAATGTCAGGTTAAAAAGAGCTTTTTTGGACCTCTTACAATTATTTACATTTGGTTTTGGTGGCAGAGAAAAAAAAATTCTGGAGTATTAGTATTTATTTTTACCTCTAGACAGTAAAATTGTCAGCGAGAGAGGTTTTCTTGCCATTCACTCAAAAATAGTGGTTCACACTGATAGCAGAATAATATAGAAAAGTCCAGATGTGGTTTTAAGTTTAAAACATGTTCCAGTAAACTTTGTTATGTCCAAGGCACACTGTCATGGAAAGTCATGAAAAGTGTTTTCCCTTGCATCTAAAGACAAACTTCTCCTAAGTGGATGTCCTGGCCATTACCTGACTATTTTATTGAAGTATATTACCCTTATAATTACACATTTGGTTTGCATTTACTTGTTCTTACATGCTGCTTCTTACATCTCTTTCCAGAGAGCCAAATGCTTTATTAATGTTTAGGGTGCTTCAGGAGATAAGGAAGTGAGTGAGCTTGCTGGTCAAAAAGGAAAAATTAAAGCTATGGGATTAAGTGCATCCTTAAGAGGATGATGATGGTTCCACAATCATACAACTGTATCATAGTCAAACAGGTTGATGATTAAAAAAAAAAAAAAAGGCTCAAAATAAGACTGTACCTTATGTCCACTTAGTGACTTTGCGAATCCTTAGATACCCTTTCCCTGTATTACTCAACCCCATAACAGGGTGCAGCAGGTTTGAGGTAATTTCTGCATAAGTGTATCATAGTTTGGAGCTCAGGGTTTATGATTAACTTCCACAGATAGATTACGAGCAGTTTCTTACACAGTTAAAAAAGTATAGCTTTTGGTCTGCTTAAACTAACTAAATTGCCTCCACCTAACAGGGATACCCTGGAACAGGAACTGGTGTAAACAAGCATTGCAAATTCAAGGCTTTCAGAGCAACTCTGGAGCAGGGATAAAATCTGAAATCAACAGATCCTACAAAGAGTGAAAGATAATGAAGTCGGGGAAAAAAAACAATGTCTTGCAGTTTTGTCTTGACATTTATGTTCTGCCACCCATGTTGTTACAGAAATCAGTGACGTATGCTTCAAGTGAGAAAGCTTTCTTTTGTTTTTTGGTAACAAACATTTTGAATGCAGCTGGAGAGTCTCCAGTTAACCTTTAGTGGTGCTGAATGAGGTATATTAAGATAAATTACTACTAGATGTAAACACTGCCTTAACTTGCTTCTTGGTTATGAGAACAGTGAGACTGAAATAGAGGCTGCAAGGTGGCAAACAGAAATGCTAACTTGCCTGAAGATTCCAGGATGTGTCTGTTGTAAGCTGTCAGCTGAAATCCTCTGCAGCTGCTTATTATCGCGAAAGAGGTATCACCTGGCAGCTGTTCCACAGTGTATACTGCTTGGGCTTGATCTCAGTCAAATGCTCACAGAATGAGTTGCACTGTGGAGCAGCCTGTATCCACAGTCAGCACTAGCTGTCAATTCTGTTGTTGGCTTTTTAGAGGGACTGAAGATGAGTGGAGGTTGTTTTTTTGTCTTCTTCTCCTGTGGTTCATTTCTCCAGTTCAATGACTGTAGTTTTAGCAAAGGCATAGAGAAATGTGTGCTGTAGTTACTACTGTAGTGAATGGTTTTCCAGAACTGACTGGAAAGCAGTCCATTTCTTTTGGTCTTTGTCCTCATTCCCTGGACATCAGTACAACATGCAAGCTTACAGGGCGTACTTCATCTACAGGCCCTGTAACAGTAGTAAGCTAAGTCAGTATTTTGGATGGAATTAGAAGACAAGTAGTTCTTTGTGATTATATCAATGTAAATAACATTTTATAGACTTGCTTCTGGTGATAACAGAATATTTCAAAGCTACTTACATCTTTCCAGCTGTCACATGCTTGTGAAGTGATGAATTTACAGATTGGGAAACAGATTCAGAGAAGTCGCAAGGAAACTATAGCTTCCAGCCTTCTCTCACATAAATCTTAGCCTTTCTGTTACAGTTCCCTATTGTTAATCAATTTGAAAAATAGTGGTACAGTTTTTAATAATAGTGCATGAATGAAAGAAGTTTTAAATTTAGAAGTAAGATCTGTATATTAATTATGAAATATAATTAATGTTGTCATAGCTTTCATACAGAACTTGAGCCCAAGGTAAGTATCTGGTCTTGCAAAATACTCTGAAGTAAATTAACTTGACAAGGAGTACCCTGTTATATGTAAGATCTACTGTTCTGCTTGATAGAATGAGGAGTTCGTGGCTTGTCTAAAGTCGAAAAAAATAAATGTATATGAGTATATTCCATCCTATAACATGGCACAGAAAAATAGTTTACCTTTAGAGATTGTGTTGATTGCTAGTGGTTTTTCTTATGCAAGTCTGACTTATGAAGTTAGAGGATTTAATTTAATTAAACAGGGTGTATGTACTATGTTTTGAACTCTGGGATTGATTTCAAAACAAAATTGTAGGAATATCTAGAAGGTGGTATACTCAAGAGATGACACAGCTTGATAGCATTAGTATTTAGTAAACTCCTAATACAGGGAAAAATACAGCAACCATGTGAATGATGGCATTTGTATTTTTTTTTCTTTTTACCATCACAGTTTCAAAGAACATTTGAATCTTTAAGAAATGTACCCAGTAAGTCTGATCTACAGAAAACCTACCAGAAGTTTCGAAAAGATCTGGAAAATCTTGATTATTTGGCATACAAACGTCAGCAGGTAAGAACATGGAAGCTTGGTAGGAAGACAGAATACTGGGCGTAAACATCAGTATCATTTTATACTTTGTGTAATGCCTCCAGGTAAACCAGCAGGAGGGGTGACAATTCCATTTAATGCATATGACGTTGGACTGCATGTTTTTTGATTTCTCAACAGAGAAAAAGATAGGTAAAGCAAGTGAGACTTAGCAGACTATTAAACTTTGCATTGACACATAATTTTTGGTGGGGTTTTTTTGTTTTGTTTATTTTTTTAATTAAAGGGCATAAAAGTACTGTTTACATTTTTTGACTTGAAAAATTGACTAAATCCACAAAGTTAATGGAATCAGCTATTGACTGTGCATGCAAAGCACTTATTTTTTCTTCTTTAGCAACTAATTTACAAGGTTAGATTTCATAAAACTTTGAAGCATATGTGGTCTTCGACTTGTGCTTGCAAGATCAAGGTAAAATCAAACTGTTAACAGGTATTTAATGTTGGACATACTTTCTGTCACTTATGAATGGCTCCTGTGAAAATGCCAGCTCTCGTAATAGGGCTTATCTTCTTTTTTGTATTCTCGGTAAAATAAGACTTTGCCTCTTTCAGAGCATACTGATGAGATGCTCTAACATTTTTACGTGGGATTGTTCTGGTTTGTAGTTTTCTGAATTCTGTCGCTTGGTGTCAGTGTTGTCCAACACTTCATTTGCTTGAGGGCAGATCACTTACAGTTGTTTATATCAAGTAATTGATTAGATAAAAATTAGGAAAGGGTTCAGGGACAGATGGTATCTGAACACATGACTATTTGATTCTTGAGATAGAGAGGTCAGGGGGCAATTGGCTTGAGTGAGTTTCACTGTGATGGGAGCTGTTACTCTGGCAGCGCTGTAGCATAGTTCTTTGTGCCCTTTGACATGAGGCTGCCAGCAACCAGAAGACAATGTTTTAACTGGCAACTAAGGTGGCTTTATGTTATTTGATCTCATAATTATGTCAAACATAATATATGTCACATCTGCAAGGGCTTGGAGAGTGTTTCTGAGCCAGAGAAGTGTAAACTCTATAATTATTTCAGGCTATCCTCACACTTCTATTAGAATTAGCTTTCTCTAGTCTGATTTCTCACTCTTGACTTTGCAAAATGCCTTGTTATTTCAAATGATATATGTCTGGTTCTCTAGCAGGCTCTGAATATGCTTCAGTAACATACTTCAACTTGAACAGGGCATCTTTTCAGATCTTACTACCTTTGCCATCTCAATACTTTGCTCTTTCAAGGCATTTGGAGAATCTTAACATTCTTGTTTAATATCAGGCATGCATAGATCTCCCCATGCTATTTCTACTCTGTATTTAACTATGTTGACATGAGCTTTTGCTAAACTCATATTAGGTGTAAAATCACTTCCTGCTTTCAATCACAGAATAGAAGATAGACTGTTTTACTGTTCTGTGCTTGAATCTTTCTAAAATATTATACAATGCAATTAGAAAAATAAGCTAGGCAAAAGCTGTAATTATTAAAAGAAACACTCTACCCCCCAAAAAAAACCCCAAAACAAACAAATGAAGGAGACTAAAGATGTTCTTTGTGTATTAGTTATTTGCACTGTATATCTTATCAGTCGTTTTGTAGTTTTAATGAGTAGCATTTTACCTGGTTTTGGTACTGAGATTTTCATCTCAACAGAACTTTCTGGAAAATCTGCAGTGAGGTGTATGAAAAGCTGCCGTGCCTATTAATTATAGAAGATGCTCTGAATTGTTCTTTGAAAGCAAAGTGATCTCTCTGTGAAAAGATTAATATTTGCTTTGATTACTGTGCAAAAATCAGAGACCTGGATTGGGACTGAAGCTGTTCTGAGTTTGTGACATTCATGTCTGAGTTTGTGGAGTGTGTGCACTTAATTGATAACTACTTGTATGCTCTGTTATTAGATTAAACGTATATTCATAGCCCCACTGGCAAAATGTTGAGTGACTGCCATCTGTTTGGAGACAAATGGTTGTATGCAGTATGAGTATGAATCCATTCATGGTAAAGTAAGTGTTTTATATAATCAAAGTAATTGAAAATTCCTTTTGAATGAAATATGATTATCTTCTTCTTTCCCTATTTTTTAGACATGAGACATAATGCAATGTAATTTTTCAGTGGTGAAGTTTAAAGGACAGATGGGAAATTAAAACTGTGCTTTCTAAGGGATGTTTAAAATGACCCATGTTGACTCTGATTTTATAAATATAGACCAAACTTCTGTGTGTGGTAGAAGTACACAAGAGTCAAACATATCTGGGATTATGGTTTATATTAAGTAGTTTTTAACTGGCCATTTTCAGAAAGGGGCTAGATCTTGAGTTTTCAGGTAGCCAGTAAGTTGCCAACAGGAATGTCTCTTTAAAATGGGCAGTGAGGTCAAGAATTCAGTTCTGGCTTGCTTTGTACAAAACCCCCAAATTTATTAGCCTATGTTGGTCAAAAGAGCCTAATTTTGCAGATCAGCTGAGTGAATATATGACCTGGCATGGAACTGGTCAGGGTGGTTAAATTCTTTGATGATTACAGAAGAGGAAGGTGTTGGAGACTTCAGTGTTGCAAAGCAGAACTTTGTGGATGACATCCAGTATTGTGGTCAAGAAGCCTGAACAATGCTCTTTACAATTCTTCTGTGTTCCAAACACAATACAAAGTATTGAGTGGCATATGTATGCCAGGTTCAGTTACTGTTGCTGTCTGTGTTGAGCTCTTACCATATTCAAGTCCCAAATACATTGCTGCATGTCAGAGCTTTCCTTCTTACTTGTTGGTTAGTGGAATACACATCTCTGTCCCTGTAGAGACAGAGATGCCATCTTTTGGCTAATGAGCCATCTCTCTTGGAAAGTTAGTTGAACTTATGTTTAACTCAGGCCAGGTGAAGATAGAATATAAACAAAACTTATATACTCAACAGTGGAATTTAGACTGACCCTTGGAAATGATGCAGGTGAAGAAATGCACAGAATCTTCTCATACTCATGTTGTGGTCACCTGGTTGGCTGTTAAGTGTTGGCTATTGCAGACCCACTCACAGCCCTGGCATTCGCTTCATGTTCCCGTGCCTTTCATTCTTCCCATTCTGGCATCTGTGTAGCCGTGCTTAGAGATGCTTCAATGCTAAACTGACTTAAAATTACTTGCTTTTTGTTGATCTCATTATTTTGTTAATCAGTTGCTCGTTTAGCACTCTCTCATATCCAGGCGGATGTCCCTTCATCCATCTAACTTGCAGTGACCTAATCTTTTTGCATGCTTCTAGGGTTGCACTGCATCCACTAAAGAAATTCATTTGAGCTGAGAATACCAGATTAGAGCTAGTCTATTTTGAAGCCTTCCAGGGGATACCTGTCTCCAAGAAATGGAGTTCTTCTTTCTTGTCCAAGAGAGAGTCTGACAATTCCTTTGAATTAAAAAAAGCTTTTAATTTCCTTGATACTGACTGTCATCTCTGAAATTTGACTAAACAAGAATAGGTCTGTGCCACAATGGATTAATAAAACTATTCTATTGTTCTGTGACTTAATGGAATGCTTCCAATAAGAATTAAGTAAGCTTTACTTTGGGCACTGGTATGTATGAACCTAAATATTAATACATCTTCAGTATGAATATTTACAAGGGAAATGAGATAAGATGAAATGGTAAAGCACTTTAGGATAAAAGGGGACTCGGGTATCCCAACACTCTTCCTGCAATACACGCTCCCTCCTTTTTTGCATGGGAAAAATTCCTATTGAAGGGAAGTTGTCCATACATTGTTCAGTTGAAACACTACTGGTTTAAGGCCATACAATGATTTTACAGTAAGGTCATTTCAGGAGTCTTGGGCAATAGCTAAAATGAAAAAGGAATAGTACTCAAATTCAGTGGTATTTAGCACCTGTCAAACTGAAAAATTATCAGTGCTGCTGCTGTTCTTAGCATTGACTGTGCCTTTAGGGTGCCTGTAGTAGTGCTGGCTGTAATTCAAGGACACTTAGTTTTTTGCCTAAAAGTTTCCAGTAATGTGGTAATCGCACAGTTGACAGCAGAACTTTAGTATGTGAAGACACACAAAAGCAGTATCCTATTGTAAAGGTATGCTAATTTAAGGTTTACTTATTTGATTTCAATTGTATGTCCTCAAGGTAATTGTGTGTTAAAGGATTGAATCTCTGTGAAACCACTTCGGTTATTCCATTTCAAAGTCTTTTTAGGATTGTTTCCTGATGATTGGTGTACTTAAGAAATGTTTAAGGTGGTGTTTTAAGAAGTTGCATTGCAAACTGAAGGAGTTACGGGCTGTATCAAAGATGCTTCTGAGGCACAGAATAATTTACTTTGCTTATGGGAAATAAGGTTTCCAGGAGATGGAACAGGGCCCTTAGACTGCTCTGAAGTAAAACAGGTTGTCATTATCAGTACTGCAGTTGTCTTCATGCTTGTACAGGTCAAATTTACATTTAAAAAATCTTAATTTTGGAATGAAGTCTTGTTTCTACAGTCAAATGGTATTTCTCTTTGTTACAACGCAATAGGCACACTTTTATTTTCTGCCTTTGATTGTTCACTTTGCTTTTTAAGATGGCAATATGTTGTGTATGAGGTTTGTTCACCAAACTGCTCTACTCCAGAAACTGGAGCCAAGTTTTCAAAAGAGATTATCACGTATCAACTGGCAGGTTTATTGTGTGGCAAACATTTTTTAAAGTATGCTGAAAATTGGAGTGAGTTCAGGGGAGATGTGAATTATTTGTTGTCAAGAAAACAAGCAGTATGATGGAAAACTTAAGGAGCTCAGTTAGGTTATGGTTTGGAAATATCACAAATAGAGGTACTTAACAAAATCTTTATTCTGGTACACAGAAATATGACAAGATTCAATGGATTGAAGTCGGTATTCAAAGATTAAAACCAGAAAGCAAATGAATGTTTTTGACAATTAACTACTGAGATGGCTTAGTTAAGAGGTGCAGTATATTAATCACTGCTTATAGCCTTTATATCCATAATCCATGCCTTTCTAAAATATTTGCAGTAACATGCAACTCAAAGGGCAGGAAATATTATGGAAATTTTTAGGGCTTGTGCTATTCAATGAATTTGAATGAGAATTCATAAATGCTTTTTCTAGAATTCAGTACATTTGATTGTCTGTTTTGGGCGTGAAGGCAGAATTATGTCTTTTGAATTCTAATTTTTATTCTTGGATTAATAAGTGGTTAAGTTTATTCATTTATGTGTTTACCACTCTGCCACTGTCTCTACTTCTGCAGGACTGGATTTGTCGAGTTCTTGTTTAGGAATTTTCAAACAAGCCTAGCACTTCATTTTAGAGTAATTTTAAGGACATGTAGGGATTTGATTCCTGTAGGCTTTCCTGAACATGCCTTCTTTTCTTTTCTTCTTTAATATTTGGTCACACAATATAAATCATAAAATGCAAGTATAGGTTGCATCTTCAGTATTCTAGCTTACTATCCCCTTGTCATAAGAACAACTATCTATCGTGTTGTTGTGCAATTCAAATAATTGATTCAGGCATTCATTTTAAAAAAGCAACGAACAAATCAGTCTCATCAGCTAAGTGGGTGAAAAATGATGGCAATTCTATTTTCAGGCACCTGACATTTCTTGGTAGTTCCATAATTACAGCTCTGTCATTTAGCCATTGCTTCTGTCTGTCCTCTGTGTCTGTATGGTTTACTTAATGGGTGAAGTGGTTTTCCTTTCCCCTGCCTACCTGAAAGTGCTGATATTCCTTTGTTAACAAGTATTTAGTATGTATTTAGGGTGGTGGGGTGGAAGACTTTTGTATCGCCCATTGACTTTGGCACTGCATACACCATAATTTTACAGATTTGTCTGTCTGTAGTGCTAGTCTTGCATGATTTTAAGATGCAAGCAGTTTTCCTATCTGTGTATGGAAGCCAGACCTCTGAGAAGTAATGCCTTTTCCATTTGAAGAAAGGAGAAATCAAAAGATAAGGAAAAATTTCTTTAAAATTTAATTTTTAATTTCTTTAAAATAAACAGCTATTGGGCAGCTTCTGATTTTTATTTTTATTTTTTTTTAAATTTTCCTGTGTATGTGGTATGGAGGTCTGCTGTGGTCACAGTGCAGGTGCATGAGAGCAGGAGGAAGAGTTTGCTGTTCTTTCCAGAAACTTTACTTGTGGAAATCTGAGCATTAAAATTAGGTTAAAAAGACAGGAAACTTCAGAGGGAAGCCAGGAAATAATAGCTGCATAGTTGGTCACATTTCCATCTAAATCCCTGATAGTTATTCTGTGGTTAATGCCAAATCTGCCTCATGCTTCAGAATCCAGCCTCATGTTAGTCAATGTGATGAGGGAATAACAAGAAGTTGAGTTTTAGTAAGTATTTAAAGCATTGCTATAAAGGATTACTCTTAATTTTAAATGGGTATTGAAATTTCTGCTGAACAGTGACAAACTGAGAGGAGTGGGTGAGCTTACTCTTTTGGACCAATAAAGGCATATCCAAAACTCTAAAAGAAACAGTTTGCACTTAATTGCTTTTTCCTCAGCTGTGATAAATAGATTAAATTTAAAGAAACAGGGAGGTATATTTTTGTCTTCCAAATGTAAAAGGAGAAAAGTCATCACTCGAATCCTGCTGAAAATCCAGTCATGAAGGAAACATTATTACTGTCTTCCATGTCTTTTAAATATTCTTGTGTGAAATAGTGTGTTGTGAAATTTGGGACAAATGGACAATATTCTGATTTTTCTTCCATCTAGAGTGAGAGTTAGGAGAAATAATCTATTTCCCCCTTTCATAGAATCTATGGAGGACATAAGTTGTTAGTATTAAAGCTATCAGCCTCCAAGATATGAAGAGTCAAACTATTATCTGAGGTGTCCATGGCAAAAAGCCCTTAAAACATTGATATTAGGAGGGAAATGTAATAAAACCCCAAACAGCAACAACAAAACAAACAAAACCAAACAAAAAACCCAAAACACAATATCAAACCAAACACAAACAACAAAGAAACAAAGCAGGAGTTCTGAAATGGTTATATATTTTTCAGGAATAAAAACAGTGGTTCTATAAAGAGGTTGAGATAGATGTCTGGGGTTTATTTAAACTTGCTTCTCACTTTATTGAGAAAACAGAAGGGGACTTGTAGGGAGCGTGGGTCTTGAGCAGAGGGCTAAAAAGGCTCCCCCTGGTCATTCCAAAGCTCAGCCTCTTGCTGTTTTTATGAAACTTTACATCCAAAATGTCCTCAGTTTGAGTAAAAGATTCCAGTCTAGTCTTGTCTCTGATAAACGTATCTAAAATGTCTTGGGAGCCAAAGATAGATGATGCTTTAACTATGGAGTGCCCAGCTAATTTAAAAACAAGCAAACAGTACAAAATTGAGTAAAACAGTGGGAAGGAAATGAGATCTTCAGCTTGGAATTAAATTACAGTAACAACTAAGTAATGCTAAAAGGGCATGATTTAAAAAGCTGATAGAGAATTTTGAGTGCATCCTATGGGGGCCTTGCAAACACTGCTGGTTTTGCACCTGAACATTTGCTTTAGTACCATATATGTGTCCTGATGAATTTTGATGTGTGGGTATTTTATTTCAGTGGTATCATGTGGATCAGATTGAAACCCTATTCTTTCAGTAGACTAGAACCCGACTATTATTTTTTTTTCTCTCCAAATGAAACATATTGATACTTCAGATATGCTTATTCTAATGTGGGACAAAACTGGAATTTTTGGAGTGTAAATGGAGTCAGAGGCTGAAGAGAACTGTACTTACTGCTGCAACAGCAACTAATAATAGGACAATTACAGTATTTTGTTAGGCAACGATGTCCTCTCAAGGAGCAAACAAAGTTGTGTTTTGATACAAGAGGACTGAGGTGAGACTTAAAAGGAATAAATAATTTACAGTTAGTAGTTTTTTATTTCTCAGGAGAATTTAATAATAAAAAAGAGTGCCAAGTATATTTTAACAATCGATATCCCCGATAAAGCAGAGTTAAGTAGTATAACTCTGTTTTATGTTGATGCTAGAGGAATCTGTCCTGCAAGCTGAACTCCCCTGGCCACTTTTAAAAACCAGCAATTGATGACCCTGACCTGATTTAATCTGCTACTTATCACCCGTGTCATCCTAATAAATTACTGTCCCACAGTCCCCCAGTGCTATGGTTAGTGGTGACACTAGTCTCTACTTGCTGCTTCCCATTTACTTGCAAATGATGACTAAAAGGATTGGCTATTGCCTAGCCAGGACCTTGTAGAGTGCAGTTTCAAGAGAGCACTCATCCAAGGCTCTAATTGCAGCAGAGGAAGTAAGGAATAAAGTGAAGGAAGTATAGTGAAAAAATGAGAGGCAGATGTTCAGTGATGAATCAGGCAAGGTTCCACATGATAGGTTTTCTTTAGGTTTTTTTGTTTGGGTTTTTTTTTTTTTGAAGTTGCTTTGTTTTGTTTTGTTTTTCTTTTTCTTTTTTCACAGAATCATTGGAGTTGGAAGGGACCTCTATTCCTATCACAGGACACAAATAAGAGACTGGCCCCTGCTACTTGATACCCACCCTTCAGATATTTGTAAACATTCATAAGATCCCTCTCAGTCTTCTCCAGACTAAACAACCCCAGGTCTCTCAGTCTTTCCTCATAAGAGAGATGTTCCAGCCCCTTCACCATCCTCATAGCTCTCCATTGGAGTCTCTCTACTATTCCCCTGTCCTTCTTGAACTGGGGAGACCAGAACTAAACACAATAATCCAGATGTAGTCTTACTAGGACAGAAGAGAGGAGGAGGAGAACCTTCCTCGACCTGCAGGCCACACTCTTCTTTATGCACCTCAGGATACCTTTGGCCTTCCTGGCCACAAGGGCACATTGCTGTCCCATGGAGAACTTATTGTCCACCAGGACTCCCAAGGTCCCTCTCCATGGGACTGCTTTCCAGTGGGTCTACCCCTAACCTGTACCAGTACATGGTGGTGTTCCTTCCTCCCCAGGTGTAGGAGTCTACACCTACCCTTGCTGAACTTCATTAGGTTTGCCTTTGCCCAGCTCTCCAGTCTTTCCAGATCTCACTGGATGGCACCACAGTCTTCCACTGTATCAGCCACTCCTCCCAGTTTAGTATCATCAGCAGACTTGCTGAGTGTACACCCCATCCCTTCATCCAGGTCATTGATGAAGATGTTGAATAAGACTGGACCCAGCACTGACCCCTGGGGAACACCACTACTTACAGGTCACTAGCTGAACTCTGCACCACTGACCATGACCCTCTGAACTCTTGTTTAGACATTTCTCAGCCCATTTCACTGTCTGCTCTTCTAACCTACACTTCCTGAGCTTTCCCACGAGGATGTTATGGGAGACAGTATCAAAAGCCTTGCTGAAGTCAAGGTAGACAACACCCGCTGCTTTCTTTGCATCTACCCATTCAGTCACATCATCATAGAAGGCTATCAGATTAGTTAAACAGGACTTTCCTTTAGTAAATCCATGCTGGCTACTCTTGATAACTTCTCTTCTTCCATGCGCTTAGAGATTATCTCCAGAATGAGCTGCTCAGTTACCCTTCCAGGGATGGAGGTGAGACTGACTTGTCTGTAATTTCCAGGGTCCTCCTTCTTGCCCTTTTTGAAGACTGTCAAGTGTTATTGCTGAACCTTTTTTACCACAGCTTAATTTGTACCCACCAATGGTTCAAGGTGTGGCTATTGTAACTGTCCGCAATGTCAGTAAATATATTATGGGTTAGGCAATGTTCTGAATAAATCAGGATCTTATGTAGCAGAGTAGAATTTTAATGATGGAAAAACGGTTAGATGAGACACTATTGGAGAACCACTCCTATACAAGCCAGTATTTGGATTTATTCCTCTTTGGTTTATATCAAGAAAATACAGGGCAAATTTAGAATGATGCAGAGATTCAAAGCAGAAATGTTCAGTGCTCGAAAGAGAATCAAAATGATTTAGAGTTAATTTGATTAAGTCTGTGAGCCTTACTCCTTCAGCTTTTCCTAAAGCAAACATATTGCTAACTTTAAAGTGGTATTGGATTTTCTTTAGCAGGAATTGTAAGATCAGGCTCTCTATCCTAATCATGAGGATTTTAAAAGGAAAAGGTATTCTCCGAGCTACTGAAGATGCAGTGATATTAACTAGATTTAGGTGGGTATGTTGAGAATCTAGGATTAGAGAGTGGTTTGACAAAACTGCCTATTTGCCCTTAGTTCAGTGATAACTTCTCTGGGCTAAATAATTTGAGTTCCTCACACTTGCGAAGAAGACAGAAATAAAGAGCATCTGATACGGACAAATAACTGTGGGTGGGATAGATAGAGCACTCTAAAGAAGATTATATGATTTAGCTGAGTAAAGGTAAAATAATGAATCTGTGTGTTAAAATGCACAAAGGAATAATTCAGAGCCTGGACTACCTGAAATGGCAGTCATTAGCTGACATTTCTTGTACAGATAATGGCTGTAGTTGGTTGGGTTTTTTTATTAAAAAGTTACATTTGGTTTGTTGTTTTTTTTTAAAGAGTGTTAGACAGACAGACTGACTTCTATCCAAAAATAGTATTTGCTCCAAATTCAGATTGAAGTTTCTATTTCATTTGATTTGTGAGACTTAAACCAGCATGGTCTAGCGAGTTTGATATCTGTAATTCTGGGTAATGTGTCTCTTCTCCTGACACAGGTTTTTCCAAGTGCTTCATTTTCTGCTTCATTGCAAAATGGGAAAAATCTTGAAATCTCTGGAATGATTTTAGAATTACAAGTGGGCACCAGCACTTCTGATGAACAAATATGGGAGAAATCAGTGGATCAATGTGTTACTGCATTAACATTGTCTAGTGATCCAAAATATGTTAATTATTTTAAACAGATAATTTAAAAAAAAAAAAAGGATTGCAATGAACTAAAGACAAGGTTCTTGGTACACTGGCTTATTAGTTAAAATCCTAACAGCACTGAAGTAATCACTTTGTAGAATTCAGTCAGCCACCGATAGAAATTCCATTCTTTGACCTTAAAGTTATAAAAGGCATACTTTCCTGCCTCCAAATGCTAATATCAAATGGGAACCTTTTGCTGGGGACTTTGGAAATCAACATATTTCAGCATGCTGTAATATTTTATAAGACCACAAAGAATTGCAAAACACTCCTCTATCTTTTCTGAAAGTTGTCTGGGTTTGCGTTCTTCTGATAATAGCCATGGCAGTCCAAGTCTACCTGGAAGTTCCTGGGCAGTCAGCGTGGGTTGACATTCTGGGATGTCGCATGGGGTTCGTAGGCAGTTTCTGTAGCTGAAGAGGCACTACTTTTCCTGAAGAAAGATGAGACAACACAGTGCAGTGGCTGCATGCTCTTGCTTAGTTCAGAACAGAGGAGTAGTCGAAATAATGTTTCCTTACAGGTACATGTATGGATCATGTTGCAGTGAGAGCCAGCTTGCTTCTCTGGGTGTACAGTGCATCAGATGATTGACAGTGGTTTGCATCTGGCCTGATTTGTGGGGCTTCTCTAAGCCCCTTATGCATGCCCAGAATACACACAGAATGAGATACAGAAGCTACATTTGTGTGTCTTGTCTTGTCCACTTTATGATCCACATCTGAACTGTAAGCAGTGCATATTTTGTCGTCAGTACATAAGCAGCTTCTTCTTTGTGAATTTTTGCCATAAAAGAGAACAAGTCTTAAATTTTAAGAAAAAGCCCTGGGTGAGTTTTGGTGCCTGGTAAAATAACCCCCATGTTAGCCAAATGGCTTCGAGATATACAAAATTTTTGAGAATACAAACTGTTATTTGTACTTGTTTAAATATGAAGTAGTTTCAGGAAGTTGACAGTGTTATACATTTACACCAATATAGCTAAGGTCAGAATCTATTCTAATGGGACAAGAGTCATTTCTGTAAATGTAATGTTTTAAAACTAAATTACTTGCTTCTTTCTTTGAGGCCTGGCTTTTTTTCTACTGACACACTCTTGATGTGAATTGTATTCAGAATGAACATTAAGAAGACAGAGCAGTATTACTATTACTGTATCATTCACTTCAAGATAATGAAAAAACTTTAAAAAATTGTCATACTTTGGTGGTAGAGTAGATTTATTCTACAGATATTTTCTATGCGGACAGTACCAAGATGGTGGTGTGGGGTTTTTGTTTGTTTGTTTGGGTGTTTTTTGAGTATCTGCCATTGTAATTTTATTTCCTTCCTGAATAGCTTTGTCTTCAGGAGAGGCACAAAGCATTTTACCTTTTAGAAGAGTACCAAGAATAGTAGAATCAAGAGGGCTCTGTAATAATCCCCCATGTTTTAACACTCCCAGCTAAAATAATAATTTTTTCAAGTGTCCCAGGAGATACCAAGCAATACTCAAAGTGTGCCTGTGGATATGGAAGATTGTATAGCTTTTCTTTGGCTGTCCAACAGCAGTCCCTTTCCTGCCTTCTTGTAGGCCCCCTTCAGGTACTGGAAGGTTGCTATTAGGTCTCCCCAGAGCCTTCTCTCATCCAGGCTAAACAACATATCTTAGTATTTGAAGGAATCATAGAATTATAGAATAATTTAGGTTGGAAAGACCCTTAAGATCACTGAGTCCAACCGATAACCCAGCACTGCCAAGTCCACCACTAAACCATGCTTCTAATCACCCTGTCAAGGAGTGTGTCTTGGGGAGAATGTTCATCTTTTATAGCTCTGATTTTGCCTGGTAAAAAAATATTTTACTGATGGAGATTTACATGAACCAACGTGTTGTTTGTTTTAAGCAGTCAGCACACATTAAAAAGAAAGTCTTACTGTTCATGTCAAGATATAGCTAAACTATCCCAGGGCAAACTTAAAAATTAAATTAGGCTGAAAATAAAAGGATCAATTACTTGATAATGGAAGTTTCTGTGATTGTGGCAATCTGTTCTCTGTGCAGAAGTAAAACCTGTTCTTTCCAGTTCTGATAAGTCTTATTTTAAAATAAAAAAAAAGAACAGGAGAAAGTACTAAAAAAAAAATTGAAGACATGAAGTACAGTTGAAATATATATGATTAAATTAATAGAGAAACAGGAAAAATGAATGTTTTGACAGGTGTGGTACATTTATCATAACACTTGTCTCTATCATTCAAACAGTATTTTTCTTTTCTGGTTTTGTTTGCTTTCTTCGTTATATCTGTTGTGTTAGGTTTTAGAAAACAATGGTGTTCCTTGCATGGATGGGATTGTGGTCTTCCTGACTTCCATTCTAGTCTGCCCCCCCCCCAGTTGATATGCTTTACTGTTTGTCAGATTCTGAATACTGGAAATAAATCATAAATTTACCAAGAATCACTTCAGCAAATAAAAGTGCTAAGCTCTTCTCTATAGACCTGGTCCTACTGTATTTGTGCCAGACGATTTTGAACCTGGAGCTCTGCCAGGAAACAAGGAGTCAGAAGCTTTCTGCCTTCTTTTTGTAAACTATATCATCTTTTATCATATGTTTAGATGAGAACCTTGGGGTGAAGAGTCTGACATACCATATGCATTGCTAAAAGCATCCAGTGCTTAAAATATTCTGACTCTTCAAAAACTTCATCATAATGCTCTGGACTGTGAATGTCAACAGGCTGTGGACCTGCCAGTTGTCTGGGTTTTCCAGGGCTTGCCCTGGGGAATGGTTTTTCACACAGTGCTCTTTTTTTTTTTTTTTTTTTTTTTAAGGGAGAAAAGTCCTAGCTAACTTGATTTTGAGGTACTTCCTTCTGTTTCCTATTAAAAAGGAGATGATGATTATTTTTCCTTGAAGCATCCATTTTTCTCCCACCCCACGTATATCCCTCTCTCAATTCTCCCTTACATCTTTATGTTTCAAAGTGATTGATGTATAAGGAAGAAGGAGTCTATTAAACCAAAAATTATGTAAAAAAAAAAAATTGTAACTAGACCACTGCACATGGAGAGCTCTGATAACAAGGTGCTGAACTTAGTTACAGAGATCATAGATGGACATGAAGAGCAGCTGGATGTGTTATGGAATGTGGCTTGCTTAGGGACAGTATACACTAACTTCAAGCAAAGCACCCATACTTTACTTTGCTTGGAATAGATTTTATTCAGTTCTATCCTTAAATATGCAGTTACAGACCCTGGTATCTCTACTATTAGTCGACTATGTTTTCAGAGCTGAGCTTGGGCATAGGTCACTGTAAGCTGCCACTGAGATTGGCTGAGTGAAGGATTGTAGTATTAGTATCTTCTCTGCCTGTGCTTCAGATTGCATTTGGTGGAAGAGCAGAGCTCCTCTTACATTTCCTGTGAGACTGGATTATTTCCATGTACCAGATTCTGCTTTTACCAAATACCCCAAGACCCTGTGAAAAGCTGCAGCATGAAGCTGTGTTTTGGTCTTCCACCTTCTCTTCTGTTCTCACACAGCTCACCAAAAAGGGCCAGCACTGTACTTTTTTCTGCATCATGATGCTGGGCTACCATGTAGATCTGAGTGGATCTATTTAATGTGGGGAAGTTCAGGATGCTAAAGATGTACTGTGAATTCTGTAGTATTTTATGTAGCTGGGTATGAGGGAGAACGGTAGGGTAGCAGGTATGCTTTTACACTCTTATCTTTCTGAGAGCTGGTGGAAGGGGAATCCTTCAATATCTTGTGACACAGAATGTGTCTACCTGCTCCTGGACTCCCTGTCTTTGTACTGTTCTTAGGCCTTGGACAACATATCCAATACAGCTGAAAGAGGCAAGTGATAACTCTCCTGACAATGAATTGAATATGCTGTGTGGAAAGTTTTGCTCACAGGACCCCAGTGATTGACTGGTTACTTCCAATGCCTTCCTCCATCCTCAACTGCCTGAAATACTATGGCTCCCTGCCAGCATAATTTCCTTAGGACCCACTGTTTTGAAGAGCTGATCTTGGCTCTCCAATGAGGACATTAAGATAGACTTACCAAAATTATTTGTCTGCATTGCTGAGAGCATTTAGGACTAATGATTTTCACCCAAGATGCACCTATTAGGGCTTTTTTTTGTGTGCAACAGAGAAATGCAGAAGTCTATCAGGAGAAAACTGTAGGCTGCAGAACACCAAATTGACTCATATAAAGCAACAGTGATCTCATGTGCTATGTAGCTGGTTGATGATTTCCTGTTAAATTCTAATTAGTTGTCACCAGAAAAGGAGTAGCATTTCTAGTTTTCAAACTTGTTTCTTTTTCATGTCTTTTACTCCATGTAGCAATGGAGAGAGTAAAATCCAACCTACTACTTTTTGGCTGTGTGGTGGTTTGACCTTGGCAGATGCCATATGCACACCAAGCTGCTCTGTCACACCACTCCACACCTCTCTCTCCTCCCAGCTGGACCAGGGGCAAGAAAATAAGATGAAACTCATGGGCTAAAACAAAGGCAGTTTAATGAAAAGCAATGCAAGGCTGCATGTTAAAGCAAAAGAAAACAAAGATTTATTCTCCCCATCAGCAGGTGATGTCTGGCCCCTTTTTGGGAAGCAGGGCTCCAAACATGTAGTGGTTGCTCTGGAGGACAAGCCGATGCCCCCTGCCCCCTTTTTTTTTCTAGCTTTTATAGTTAAACTGACATCATAGGGTGTGGAATATCCTTTTGGTCAGCTTGGGTCAGCTGTCCCAGTCGTGTCCCTTCCCAAGATCTTGTCCACCCCATCCCACTGCAGGGGGAATGTTGGAAAAACAGCCTTGGTGCTGTGTGAACCCTGCTCAACAGCAGCCACAAAACACATGTATTATCAGCACTCAATGCCAAGCACAGCACTGGGAGGGCTGCTATGGGGAAAATTAACTCCATCTCAGTCAGACCTAATACAGACTCTTAGCAGTCAAGGGACATGAAGATAAATACATGAATAGAGTTAACTGAAAATTGCCTGAGAGCAGGAGATCAGAAGCACCAAAGCACTGAAACAATGCACTTCATCAGTTACAAAAGACAACTTGAAAATCTGGAAAATCTGTCAGGTCAGTTCACAGCATCAAAGTGCGTTCCTGTTAATGGCATACGCTACATGTACTTGCAATAAAAATGGAGCACAAGGATGATTTAACAAAGCTTTAGTTGTTTTCTATGATGTTTGTATATCATATGTGAAGTTTGTTACCATGATTTTTTCCCCTGATTTTCACCACAGATTCTATTTTTGAACACAGTTTTGATAAATGTAACTTAGAGCTCAAGCATGGACAAACTGCTGGTAATATCTTTTTTATTCTCTTTTTCTTCCAATTACCAGTCTGTTGCTGGGTGAGCTACTTAGCCTTGTCAGTAATGTGTCAAAGCAAATCTGATTTTTCTTGCTGTTGAATTACCCATAACATACAGGTCCAGGTAAGGGAGAGAAAAATATGCAAAAGAAAAAAGATATCATCCATCCTGAGTCTTCCTACTGCCACTGTGAGAACCAGCTATTATATGTTTCCCTCCCCTCTCAGTAAATCACCACAGTGAAAGCTGTAAGAAAATGAAATACATCAAGGTTCCATCTTATTTCTTGTATGAATGTGGTTGTGCTAAAATGAATTTTCTCACTGCTGAATGAGAAAAACAATCACAAGCCTAGATGTCTCTAAAGATAAAATAGAAATACATTACCTTGTGGAATGTACAACTGAAAAATCTGCCATCTTCTGAGAATTAATACATGAACATATAACCTCCCTTGTGATCGAATAACCACTAAATAAGCCAACACTTTTTCCACTAATGAACTGAAAACACATTTTTCTTGTATATGTGTATTATTAATTATAGAGTTAGCCAGGTATTTCATGTTGGAATAAATCTGATAGGAGAAAAATTTTCCATTCTTAAATTAAGAAGTTCTTTTTCTTGTGGAATTACATTTCAAGGACATCAGATTGACTAAATTCAAGCTATTAAGACAGAGATACTTTATGTCTTAAACTGTGGCATTCAGCTGAATTCAGAATAGCTAAATAGGTAATAGGAGGAGGGGAAAAAAAGAGTAAACTCTATTTAGAACATGCAGAAAGTCAGAATGGGGAGGTCAATGAAGCATTTACTAGAACTTGTTTCGAGCAAGTTAGATTTATATGAAATGTTAGGCTTTTCTTACTGCTATCAACTAGTCTAAAGAAAGTAGTCGGTCCTGATAGCTTCTCAAATTCCAAAGAACATTCTGTTTATAGTAGTTGTCCTGGAAAAATATTCATGACATATACTGTTCCTTAGACTCAAATCTGTCTGATTCCTACAGATGGCAAATATCTGGTCCTTTGCAGTTCATGTAGATGTGTTGTCTTAAGGCAAGTTGCAGAATACTAGCTATACCAAAAATTGTGCTCCTTAAAGTAGGCAGTGTATTTTCTCAATGCTCGAACTATAGCTAGGTGCATTTGTGCATTATACCTTTATACATTATACCTTTATTTTGCATACAGGTGTCATTTGTAACTGCGTGTCGTCACATTAAAATTAGACTACTGTTCTGCTTTGATGCAGGTGAAGTATATTTAATATCTTCTGGTTGTCCTCTTCCTCTATGGAAGTGCTCCAAATACGTCTTAAGACTATATATGAGACATACATAAATTAACAAGCAAGAGAGTCAAAATATATATTGATCACATAAATTGGTGTTGAGGAGTGAGTGTTCTTTCAGGAGGAGGTAAATGCAAAATAAAAACAGGGAGTTTTTAGTTTGTTTTTCCAAATCATGGAGCATACAGTAATTAACACCCTGGGTAGGGCAATAATTCACATTGCAATTAGACAAAAGAAAGAGGGAGGCAACAGTCTTAAGTTAGAAGAATAGGCCAGCTAAAGAAAAAATTCCAAGACTTGTACTGCAGATAAGAACATAATATATTTTGATTGAAGATTCTTATATGACTGTCAAATTTCCCCCAGCTAACTCAGTTTAGGCCAGAGTGTTTACAGCATGAATTACAGACAGACTTGTAATATACTAAATTGAAGCTACTTCTTCAACTAAATGTTACAACGAAGTACTGAGATCCGAATCTTTTGGAGCATTTAGGATATACTTGTTTGTTCACGACAGAGCGCTCGAATAAGTATTTTATGACATTTATATAGCCTTTGGTTTCTAACCCTAACATGTGTACCAAGGGTGAAAAGAGGTGATAGTCTGCTAGTATAGCAAACCAGAAATGTTTGTGCTCTGGAAATGCTTCCAACTCTCTCTCTGGTTCCAGTTATTTCTTCTGTGGTTTACCAACTTCAGCTTCGCCCCTTAACAAGTATCTGACAGCCATTTGCACCACCCACTCTGCCAGTGCGTGTTTGTTTTTCCTCTGCTGGCATGTGGTAGTGCCATTCTGCCAGAAGAGCTGGGGAGTACTTGTCCTGGAATGCTTTGGTAATAGGATCGGTGCATTTGTGGTTTGTTTTCTTTATGGGACAAAGTCATTATTTTTGTACAGGCCTCTGATGTTTTCAGAATGTGATTGCTGCACAGCAGATCATTGTGGAAAAGTAGTATGCACGCTTGTTATGCTTTCTTCTATGTGGATATTAAGGGATCCTTGTTTAGAATATATAGAAAACCACCTTTCTTTTTCTACACAACTTGTGTATTGTATTTGGTTATAAAATTTTGATTTGGTTTTCTCTCTGTGTTCCTGTTGAGTTAAAATGATTAAAAACATTTTTGGGCTTGCTTTCCCACTCTGTGATCTTCAGAAATCTGTGTCCATGTAGACTTACTTCATAGCTACTTGTAGTGAAACGTAAATTTGTTGAAGTGTTTTGATTGCCCTTCATATAATATAGAAAGTACTTTTGGAGTTTTCAAAATTAATGTACCTATTTAAATGTGAGTGGTCTGTACCTGGGGGCAAATGTTTGATTTGTGTGGGTGAGTGATTTGGAAGAGAGAGTGATGCTTCAGTGTTTATAGACTGCATTGTTCATGCAGTGGAGATGGCAAAACAAGTAGAATTGTATGACTATAAAATATCATAAGGGAGTGGGGTGTTTCGTAAGTGCAAGATTTATCTTTTACTAGAGTCATGTACTTGCTTGTAAGAAAGTGGTTGTGTCTTTTTATGACAGCTATGGGAAACTTGAAAGTTGTGCTACTTATTGATACTAAATTTGGTTGTCAGATTTTAAACCATTTGTGACTTTTATTTTACTGTATTTACATCAAAGTTTTTGAGACTGAAGTATGCCTGTGTCCCAGAACTGAATGATTGAGTATTTCCAGAAGTAATTTGCATGTTTGGGTGTGGTATATTTGATTTCCTTCCTCTGTGAATTGTCCATATGCATTTCCTTTCGTATTTGGTAATCATATGAAATGTGTATATGTGTTTTTTATGAATATGGAGGAGATTGCAGCTATCCCTGCTGAGGACAACCTAACTCTGTTATGTTTTCATATGCTGCAGAGTTAAATACAAACCCAGGGAGGCTTAAGGAAGGAGTAAGTTTATTCACTGATGTTCATTGTTACCTTATCAATTAACCTAGCAGGATATTACAAGGAGCTTAGATTCCAGCAGGAGAGCCAGGGCTCAGAGATTAAGCTAGATGTTTTTTTCAGAGAGAAAAAATATATATATAAAAAGAAAAGATTTTTGCAAGACTGGTTTGTCAATCTTCCATTTATCCTTGGTAAAGGAATATCTAGTTGGTTTGCTGTGCGTTTTGGTTTTTTTAAGGTTTTTTCCTCTGTCTAGACATTAAATAAAAAATAACATTTCTCTTTTTTTTCATGTGCTGTGTTAACAAGCATGTGCTTTCTCACAAAAGGCAGTAATCTTTTTTTTGTTTCTTTTAATTGACTTTCAAGGGTTGACATAGCAGAGTTGTTGCCTAACCAGTTACTGTTTGAGTACATTTTGCCTGTTTCTGCTATCTAGACTGTCTCACATGGAAGCATCTTCACATTTGCAAGAAAATAATGAATTTCATTCTGGGTAGATCTTCCCACAGCATATGGTGGTGTCTGAATTGGACTGCAGAATCTCCCTATCACTGGGGACAGGCCACTCAATATTTTCCTTTCCCTCTCATATTAACAGCATAAAAAAAAATATAATTAAAAAAAATAATTTCTAAATGTAACCACCCAAGCGAAGTTCTCCATCTGGGTAGAGTTTATACCAAGGAGGAGTGTGTGTTTGGTGACATAAATTATACCTTTTCTCAACAGAATTTTGTTGATATGACTATATTGATAAAGCCTTTGTGTTGCAATAGTCTTTGTGTCAAATTGCTTTGGGAGTTACTACAAGTATGGAAAAAATGTCAGGAAAAAAATATATTCAGATCTGTTTGTTGTTGTTGTTTTGGGTTTTTTTGTAAAACATAAACTAGAAGGTACATCAAGAGAACATTATTCTAGTTTTCTACTAGAGAATT
The DNA here is from genome assembly GCA_024336885.1 of Actenoides hombroni. Lineage (NCBI taxonomy): Eukaryota > Metazoa > Chordata > Aves > Coraciiformes > Alcedinidae > Actenoides > Actenoides hombroni. The sequence goes on from WUAM01000020.1 coordinate 1,074,195, forward strand.
GGATAAACTATATCAATAATGCCAGACTATGACCTACTCTGACACTTCATCTAAAATTTTGCTAATACCTCTAATGACAAATTCCACAGCATACGTGGCTATCCTTATGTTTCACTGGAAGTTCCTTTTCCTGATGTCCAATCTGAATCTCCCTTCATACATTTAAAATATTTGCATCTTGTACTTCCTGCTATGAACATAAGAATTAGATTATTCTGTTTTGCTTTGCTGTGGTCTTCTGTATATTATGTCTCTCAGGCATCTCAGATTTAAAATAACCATCCACCAATCATTTGGTCATTCCTCCTAGGTCATGCTTTCCACACCTTCTGTTATATCCTGGGGCTCAAATAGTTGTACATCTTTATGCTGTTGATAAGTAGAATGGAAGGATTTCTTGTTGTGTCTACTGTGTACACGTATGTTATTTGACTTTTCTTGTAAGCACAATGATCTTTATGATCCTTGAACAATTTCCCGTCATGTATTCTGTAATCGGTTGTTTCTAGTTGTATGTTGTACAGGGAAAAAAAAGAGTAGACTCTATTTAGAACATGCAGAAAATCAGAATGGGTAGGTGAATGAAGCATTTACTAGAACTGTACAACATACGACCAAATTCAGGCACACGCAGATTGGGATTGAAGGCAGAATGGACAGTTTCCTCCTCAGATGCTCCGATGAAGAAACTGGAAAAGGACGCAAGACAAACTAAGCAAAGCCAGCAAAAGCAGGCCAAGAGGGCAAAAAGAGGGATCAAGACCCCCCTGATCCCTCAGCTTTATACTGAATATAACGTATATGGGGAAGAATCCCTCGCTGGTCAGTTCAGGGTCACCTCTGTCCTGTCTGCTCCTCCCTGCAGGTGCAGCCTTTCACTTTCTGCACCCCTAATGTGGTGGCCTTGGTCTGCACACCAATCCTTGATAGTAACTCTAACCATGGCGTGTTATCACTGCTAGAAGCAGATGCTGCCTGTGAAAACACACTGCTAGCTTCAGACAGTGCAGTTAGTTAGAAGAACTGAGCTGAAAAATAAAATCATTGAACAGAATTAGTTCTGTTCTCACTCAAACCAGGACAGATCATGTATATGCTATTCTGATTTGACCTTTTCTTTTTTGAAGTAAAGCAGTCTGGAGCAATAGGGAGTGGTGGTTAGAAGAAGATTTTCCTTACTGAAAAGTGAAAAAAAGAAAGAGGGAGATGTGTGTGTATAGACATCTTGTAAACGTATGTTGTACAGCCTGAATCTGGTACCAGAATCCAGCTCCTGAACACAGCTCCTGTCTGCTGCTGGGCCCAGTCTGGGACTCTCCCGTTGACTG
>WUAM01000020.1:1075622-1120687 GCA_024336885.1 Actenoides hombroni
TGGTACCAGAATCCAGCTCCTGAACACAGCTCCTGTCTGCTGCTGGGCCCAGTCTGGGACTCTCCCGTTGACTGCTTCACAGTTTGTATATATTCCATTTTTATTATTATTATTTTCATCTTCATTAAAGCTGTTCTAGTTTCCCTTTCTCTTCCCCTTTGGAGAGGGAGGGGGGTTAACAGAGAGTGTCTGTTATAGGTCTAAGGGGTCACCATGACCCTAAACCGTGACAATGACCTTTGATAGTGTTCAACAAATGAAGCATCCTCTATAATTCTTGCTTTTTTCTGTAGAATATTCAGATATGTTACTTCCCAGAAAGTCAAGGAATGCATTTTCTCTTTCAATTACAGCTAAGAGTCACGTATCATTTAACTACATGATAAATTCAACTAGTAAAAACATACTGAGCTGTAGACCTAGAAGACAAGGACAAAAATTTGGCACAGTCTTTGAAAATAACATCACTTGCATATTTCAGATATCAAGCCAAATTCTTATAATTTCCAGAGATATAAAGTCAGCGCTTAGATGTAGTCCTACTATTATATCCTATGCATATCCTATGCACATTGTTTTTAATGCAAAATCTGAAAGTGTTATGTTTTATAATATTATTGATTAAAAACTTTTGTCAAAGTTTGTTAGAGTGTTACACTTTATAGGTCATAATTTTGGATAAGTTTTTACACAAAGCTTATATAAGAATCTTGACAGGTGTGTGAATGAGGACATTAAAACCCAGCAGTCCCCTGTGCCAGCAAGACCTGCAAGCAAACTGCTGCAAACAGGAGCACTGTAAGAGTGAACTAGCAGGGGCCAGGAAGATGTGTACAGCAAAACATACTGAGAACCTAACATAAGTGAAATTTATCTGTATACAGCTGGTAGAAGCATCCAATGTGGAGGACTTAAAATGTAGGCTTTGAACCACCTAGTGGGGAAGGGAATATAGTAGCCATAAAAAATGTTCAGCAAAATCTTGAAATGCATTAGTGTTTGATAAGGCAGATGGAGCAAGTGGTAAAAGGGAAACTTTTTCAGTTTTTATTTAAATCAGTGTGGAGAAACTATGCAAAGTTCTGCAAGCCAGTTTAGTTTAATGATGGCACTCATTAGTCTTGAAAATACATGATGAAAACCTGCAAAATAAACAGCAGTGTATTCCAGTGAGGCAGTTGGGTTGAATGGACATCATCCTATGAAAACAGAGAACTCACTGATTGATGACAAAGCTATATGCTACCAATGTTCCCCTCCTGTGAGAAAGCGTGGAGATCTGCATGACATGGAAGTCTCAAAGGGAGCAAACTTGACTAGTCCTTTTTCCAAAGACAGAAACCAAGGAATTAGACCAGTCATTTCCACTTAAATTCCTGGGGGGAAAAAATTAGAACAAATAATGAAGTACACTATTTAGTTATCTAGAAATAAACACAGGAATGAGTAATAGCCACCATAGGTTTGTCTTGAGCAAGTCTTGCCAAATCAGTCTAATTTCCTTCTCCCTCTGTTCTTGCAGTCATAGGATTAGTAGCAAATATCTCATAATACTTTTGAGATTTTTGACAGTCTCATGTGACTTTCTCATAAATAAATGGGAAAAGCATAGATCAAATTACTCCGGAATCAATGGAGACTTCTTAAGAGCTGTTACCAAGGATTCACTGCCACTACAGAAGAATGCATTAAATTATTTCCTGCAGGAGTCTGTTTTGGATCCCTCATTATGCTACATAAGTTGGATAAGAAAACAGAAAGGGGTATCTTGGGGGAGAGGACAAGGAACTGTTAGTGCTCTGGAGGGCAGGATTTGAACCCAAAGTAATGTTCATAGATAGGTGTTATGCTCTCAGGATAAAGTTCAATAAGGATAAGTACAAGTTATCCCCTGTAGGCAGGTTAGAAGTGGAATAACGGATTGGAATGTAGAACCCTGGTTAGGAAAGACTGCTTAATGAATGATGTTATGTCATGGTGAAAACAACAGTAATAGCAGTTGGTAAAAAGAGTATTTGAAAAGAATGTTATGTTGTATTGATCCCAGCCTGACAGACATATACTAGTTTCTCACAGAAAAATAAATTCTCTTACAAAATGTTTCTCTGCCTTAGCACTTCATAAAAGTCAGGTTAGAAGAAATTCAAAGATCTGCAAAATGATTGAGTTCTAGGTGGAGAATGGTTTGAGAACATAATTCTTGGGAACAACGGACAAATCCTGAAGGAACACTGTTCCTGAAGTGCTTGCTTCAGAAATGTTTAGCACACAACTCTGCCAGGAGCAGTTGTGCCCACTTGCTGTGATTTTCTAAGGCTGATCTTGTGTTGCAGTTACCATGCCTATACTACTTGCCTATACTTTAGTAGATAGAACATTCACGTAGGAAGTATAAAACTTGGATTTAGTGCTCTTCTTGAACCTGAGAGAGTCAATGCAGGATGTAGACTTTTCTTGTGTGGATACCCCTAACTGCCTGGCCACAGGGTAGGAGGTAGAGGTAAGGATCTCTGTGTCTCCTGTGAAACTCTAGTTCTCTAACCAGTTAGCATTATGTAACAGGTGAGCTTCATAGCTCATCTCTGGCTAACAACTTTGTTTTGAGGGAATAATTAATAAGCCCTACTCATGAGGTTTTTGTCACTTGAATAGTAGGTACCCATACAGCCTTTGGATCCCCACTGTTTGATCATACTACTTACTAAGCTGGAACAATGGTACATGGGCTGAAACAAAACCCTAAAGATAGAAATCAATATTTCATACACTAACAATTTATTGTTAGTTTTGTATTGAATCCAAGACAATATTCTTCATAGTTTGTGACATTATGGAGTTGGGCTTTTAGTCCTTCATTTTAGTTGTCTCTCCAACACACACAGCACATATTCTGCATAAAGTTAAATTCTCTATTTTGCACTTGGATAATGTTACCCATGTGCAGTTTCCCTCCAAAACTCATCTAATCTCTTAGATTTCTTATCCAGTAACTCTGCATCAGTTCTTGTTCAATCTGTCTCCTTCCTTCTCCAAGCCTCTCTGTCGTCTGTCATCCACACCTCATTTCTGTTTGTTCATTCTAAGGTATTTACTCATTCGTTTTGCTAACAGAAGGTTGTTTATCACATTCGATTCAAACAAACAACAATCCTACTCACATGTATACCATTTCCCTTGATTCTCATCTGTCCACACACAAAAGATACAGTACTGTTGGGTGTGTAAGTTTTTATATAGAGTCTGAAGAATTACGGTTGAGAGTTGAAGTGTGTACATGTGTGGACTGACAGGTCACAGTGATTTTGTGCATGGAAAAAGAATGTTAAGGATGAGTCATGACAGAGATCACTGCCCCAACCTAGTTTTCACCTTCCTTAATCTAACTTTGATCTACCTTGATGTCTGCCTTCATATCATTTAGCAAATTTTTGGCTTTATAGATGGTCATTATGGAAGAAAAATTTTTTTGAAGGTAAGATTTTGATACTTCTAACAGTGCTTTTATAATTAATGATAATAAGTTCTGCTGGCAATGGACCAGTGAACTCTTTCCTACATCCAATTTAAATATAGGTTCATTTCCTTGAAGGATTTTTTTTTTTTCTGCATGAATTTAACCATAGATCTAACTTTACATTGTAAGAACAAGAGATAATATGTAATATTAAAGTCTTACTTCAGTCAAGCTTTACATATGCAACAGTTGTATTAATTTTAGCTATAACTTGGTTGATTAACACTGGGAAAAAGATGAGCATCCTCTTTATTTTTAACAGAGAAGTACAAAATGTACTGCAGGACAGTGTTATGTAGTTGTTTATTTTGGCTTGATCATAAAGAGTTGTTAAAAAAAAAACAACGGTGCATTTTATTGTATAAACATACCAAGTTATGTTATCTACACTCATGAAATTCAGCACTGGATTCCCTAAAGTGTAAAAGAGATTAACAGACCACATGGTAATGGAGTACAGTTAAATATCCTTCAGAGAAAGGAGAACTGGAGGCTAAGATTGCCTAATGATGATTCCCTTTCTCATTTTTGGAACCTGGGAAAGATGTCTCTGAGCAGTTCCTGCAGATGGTATGTCTGAAGTGCAGAGTTACTGTACTAAAGGAATATATTTAATTTGCACTTGGAACATAACCCAGAAATAGTGAACAAGTCATAAAAGAATTTCTGTTGTGGATTCAAAAGGTCTGATTAGGAAGACCACGGGTTGGTCTTACACGATCTTGACATGGACTAGTAATGTACAGTGAGAATAGACTGAATATATAAAAAGTTACAATTCAGTCATACTATCAAGAAAGTACTTCAGATTGTACTATAGTACAATCAGTACTAAATCTAGCTTGAAACAGTGAGTTTAGGCACAGTTAGTTCAGAAAAGACTTGAGAATAAAGCAGCTATTGCAAGTGCTGGTTGAATGGGAGCTAAAAGCACGGAGAAATCAGGTGTTTGAGGCATATTCTATAATGCAGTTTTGCATATGATTTCTAATCAGAGACTGAAAAACCTCTGAAAAGCTAGGAGAAGGCAGAACCTTGTTACTGTCTCCCAGATCTTCCTGTATGCTGCTGTATTGGGGAAATGCTAACCATGAAAATAGAATGTTGAGAAATACAGCAATTTTATTTTATACAACAGCCATTTCATTGTCAGATGTTGTCTACAAAATATTCTCTGGACATGTATTTTAGTGATATTACAGATGTAGGGCTTGGCTTAAATTAACTTTTACAATCATTAGAGCTCTAAATGAGTTTCATAGCTATGTTTCTTGGTGGATATCACCGATATTCTCCAGTCTCTTCTGTAATTAAGCAAACCTGCTGCTGAATTTCTTGTATGCAGAAGCCTAGTTGTGCTCCTGCCCAGTACCTAGTTGTACTCAGATGTACTAGTTGTGTTCTCTGAACTGTTCACATACACACAAGCCATTGCAGGAAGTGGCAGAGGGAAAGTATGAGGCAGAAGTTGATGGAGATGATGGTGTCAATAACTTTGATATATATTTTGAGTAATAACTTGCTGCTTCGGTTAGTTACTGATTCTCTTTGCTGACTGTTACAGACAGGATACCATGCTTCTAGCAAGGACAGACACCAGAGAGAAGTATTACATGTTTCTTCGTGAATTCAGAGTAAGCTAATATTAAGTTAGTGTTTGCTTGTGCATCTTGAGAAAATACTGCAATATTTCTCCTCTTGTGCGAAGTTAGTAGAGGCCAATAAATTGTTTTAGGATCTGAGCAGTGTGTGCAGCATTGCATTTAACTTACTTACTGATTATTAGTTTATAGACAGATAACAGATGTGCCAGATGTCACCATATGTCTCTGGGTAAGGTTCCTGACAAAGGTTATGTTTCCACTAACACTAACAGCCAGCGTTCTTAGAGCAGTACTTTATATGTCAAGGTTCTGAATCTAAATGGAGGGGCTAAAATCTATGGAACTAAAATGTGATTGCAGACCAAAATTTTGGAGAGGCTGATTATGATTTATTGCTAAACTGATAGAGAGGTACAGAAACAATAGGAGGAATAATATTATCTCTTTATTTGATTCTCTTTTTTTTTTCCCCCATTCCTTTTCTCATTTTACAAATAGGTTATTGTTTTTAAACACAAATACAGTGGATAGCAGTGTCCTGATACACTTGAGCATATCCCCTCTGTACTCAGTGGGACGTGTCTGTTGGAGAAGTGGACTGCATTTTATCACTGGAAGGGTGAATAGATTCATTACTGTGGTATATATAGAATAGAATTTAGGAGGTCAGGGAAAGGAGTTAGGTAATTGAAAGCATGCCGAAGAGTTCTTGATCCTGGCCTTGGCCACTTTCTTGGCTTATTGGAAATGAAATGGAAAGGTTTTTATGTTGCCCTGGGAAATGATTCATTAGAATTGCAAAGAGAAGCTTTAAGAATCTTGAAAAGGTTAGAACAAATGAAGACTAATTTAAAGAAGTGTGTGTATCTCTGCCTGCACATTCCATGAGTCTTGTCTCCACCACTATTGTCCACAGTAAGGGTAGTCTAGAAAGGCAATGTACTCCGTTTCCAAGTGTCCTTAGTAGTTTAAGGGAGAAATGACAGATGCTTCTGACAGTTGCAAAATTAAAGCAGTTTTCAGGGGAGGCAATTCTGAAAATAAAACATGAACAGAAATAATGTAAAAAAGATTTGAGCACTATTGGAGTCCTCCAAAGAAGATTCAGAAGAGAAATATTTTGAGAAAATTCAAAATAATTTCAATATGTTCTACCTCTACCCTTTCTTCACTACTTTTAGTAGTCTCAGTAAGACAACTCTTAAAATCTTTAATTTTGTCTGTAAGCAGAGATAAACCTTAACCCGTTGTACAGGAGTCTTGCAAGGAGTGTTACATGGAATGAAATTTAAAAAAAATATTGTTAGGGATGACTCCTTCAAGTATTTATGAAGGGAGCTGTCACCTATCCACTGAGTGCTGGTACCTTTCCCTCTAGGAACCAGTACCCATGGAGCAAGCAGAAATGAGGATACCAACCACCCACATACCTTTTTGTTTGCTGGTAAGCAAGTCTGCCGTAAGTGCATTGGTACAGCGACCTGCAAAGCTGTTGTTCATATATCTGTTCCTGCTCGTCCGTATCACTCTTATTCTCATGGTCCCACAGTTTATGGAACTTTGTCCAGGGCCTACTCCCTAGTGTGGAATGAGGGGTCTCAGTAGTATTTGTGCACATCTGAGTGACATGGGAACTCGACAAGAAAAAGAGTTAGTATTTATTTTGTCTCCAGCTAGTCAGCTGACTAGTACAGAGGTCAACCTACCTACCTATTAAAAAACCAAATAAATTAAAGCTAGAATTTTTAGTTGGGCAACAATATAATTGATAGCAAGGAAAGGAAAATGTTTTTAATTGGGTTAAGTACTTGTTCTCTTTCTTGCCATTCACTTACACTTGTTCTCTTTCTTGCCATTCACTTACAATCACCATTGTTCATGTGACTTGTGACAAAGGGCTTATTATATTATTGTGGTGCTTATTCCTAAACCAAATCAGAAGTTCATTAAGCTATGTGTGAGGCATGCTGTGAGCTAAACACACCAATATTTCTAATTTTTGAAGTTCTACTATAGCAAATACACTAAAATCCCAACCAGAGAAGTCAGGTTGTGGTGTATTCATTGATATTCTTTGAGGCAGCTGTAATTGACCTAGTCCTATTCAGATGTCAGAGACAGGATGTTTGACTAATTGTACATTTAGTCTGATCCATACAGGTTATTTTTTTTTTTTCCTTTATGGATATTGCTTTCTGCATGTCTTACCTGGAAATGAAGTGTTCTACTGAGATCTCGGTTGGTGTGTGTGTGTTTCCAGCCTTTTCTGGTACAGGGTTTGACAGATGTAGGAAATATAGGTACAAACATGACTTCTGTGCTCTTGAAAAGCTGCTTTGGGGACAGAACTGAACCATACTAAATGTAGTCAGGTATAGAAAAATTAAGGCACATCTCACACTGTTTAAAAAAAAAAAAAAATCAACAACAAGCAACAACAATCACCACCGCCAAACCAAAGAAATCCTCCAAAACCAAACCTAAAATATGCCACAACAAAACACCTCTCTACTGCTGGGTTCATGTGAATTGATGTTAGCCATAATGTAAACAAGGTTCCAATACTCATGATCTCCTTGTAGGTACTAGAGGGGCTGCTGTTAGCTGCACCCAAAGCTGTATCTTCCAAAGGCTGAGCAAGTTGTGTTCTCTCAGCCACTCATTACAGGGAAATGCTCCAGCCCCCCTGGCAATTTGATGGCCCTCCGCTTACTTCACTTCAGCTTAATGATGTCTTGCCTGTATTACAGGGCCCAAAAGTAGACACAGTACTCTCGATGTGGTCTAACAAGCCCTATGTTAAGGGGAATACTCGCTTCCCTTGACCTCCTGGCCATGATTCTGTTAGTCCAGGCCAGGATACTTTTGAACCCTCAATTCCATAAACATCTTCCCAGCAGATCATTTTGACATTATACTTTGGCATGACTAGTGTCAGTGAAGTATACATTCAAAGGGTTGTGGCCTTAGAACTATATCGTGTATGTAAATTCTATAGCAAATCCCTTTTCTGTGGAAGATACATTTAAGTAGAATATAGTGCACAAATTTCATAAAGTCTCTTCTATAAATAGAATGGTTTTGCTGGTTATGGTTCAGGTGTTGTTGAAGGCAGAACCATAAAGATGTTTTCTTTGCATAGGAAGAAACTTTTTCCTACAATCTTGTACGCTGCTTCCCTTTGCAGCATGCACCAGTGGCAGACCAAATAGCATTCACTAGGTTGGTAGAATCAGTGATCAGTCCAACATATGGTTGTCTTGAGTGGAAGAGGCTTTAATCTTATTTAAAAATTGTCTTGCAGTTGTGTTAGAAGATGAATTATATTCCAATGTGTCTAATCCATACTTTTTTTGGGTATAGGAGTGTTATCTTCAAAACCAGAGGAAGCAAGTATTTGCTTCACTGAAAAGAAATGCCATCTCCTGGCTTACGTTTTGTCACTCATGAGAAAAAATCTAAATGAATAAATCAGTAACTCTTGCTCTTCATTGCAATGGGACTGGGAACTTCTAGATAGGAACACCTAATAGTGTTTCACAGCAGTTCACTCGTCTCCATTTGTTGCTTCCATAATGCATTGTGATATCATGACAAGCAGCAATTGTAATCGGGATGGCATGAGAAGGGGGAAAGGCAGTCTACCTGATCAGAGACTTATGTCCATCTGTTGGTTCCCTCACGTCTCTGGAAAGAGCTTGTTTCCCTGACAACATCTGATTCTTTGGGCACCTTTGAGGAGTCCTCAGTACTACCGAGGGCCATCTATTTTTATGCCCCTTACTGAAATGTTAGTCTTAATACTTTCTCCTCACTGCTGTTTTTACTTTCATGTTAGCTCTTCGGAAGCATTGTGCCTGTGCCTCAGCAGAGGGGCAGCCTAGGGACAGTTTGCACTTTCCATGGGTTCTGATAGGCACTCAAACATTGTGTTAGCTCCTTTGTCGAGAAGAATTACTGCTAGTAAAACAAAAACACCACGTGTCCTAGTGTGATACCTGTACTCCTTTGCAGCAAAAATTATATGTGTGGATGTTTGCTTGGAAGAACTTTAGAACTCGTAGCTATGCAGTTGGAGACCTCTTCATGGTGTACTAATAAATACCTTGTGAAAATAATGGACTTTTCATAAGAGAGAATTTCTTTCCCCTCCACTGTTAAAACTTTCTGCAGATATGGGGAAAGACTTGGAGGAGTTTGTGAATTGACAGGTTTTACCTGTACATTATAATTCATTATGACATTGATGAGAATTTCTATGTGGCACAGAGGAAAAGTTATTTTCATAATGGAGAATATAAAATTGTATTTTCATATCATGGCAATTCAGTGTAATGCTGTCATGACAGGAAGAGACAAGTGCAGCTGCTGCACTAGTAACAGAAGAATGAACAGCAGTATCTCCATGCTACAGAGAATCATTTACTGTTGCTTTTTTTTTTAATACCATTTTTAGAAGAACAAGTCAGAAATTTCAGGTACAAATACTTTATAGTCAGGACTTTAGGACAGCTCTAGTAGTCATAACACCTGTTTCCCATAAGCTTTTTCCTCCATGAGCTGGATAGTGGCTTATTAAAATGCTATGGTTGAGTACATTTTTATAATTCTATCTTTCTGTGAAGACATATAGCAGAGACAGACAGATGGTGTGTATGTGCACATACTATCAATTTTTATGTTCAAACACAGGGACAATGCAAAAAAAAAAAACCAAAAATGTACCTTTTCTCTTTCATGTCTGACCCTAACTGTCATGTACATTATGTATTAGATGTATTTCTGTAGTATTGATTAATGCTAATCATGCAGAAATGTCCCTTGCAACTCAGACTATTAAAAAAAAAAAAAAAAAAAGACAGACAAGCAACAAAGACTTTTTTCTCTTTAATTCTCTTTCATTTCTCTTTTATATACTCTTAAAAGCAGTCTTTCAAGTATTTTACTTAAGAAATTATTTAAATTTAGCATATTTATCTTTGGCTATGATTATAATTTAGGTTCTCCAGTCAGAACTAATAATTTTAGGGGAGATAATGTCTTACTGAACACAATGTTCCTTAAAAGATATGTTTATGTTTCCCTCATTGGACTTTCTTCTCTTCAGCTTGCCAGTCATCTAATGAAGTCAACATTTACTGAACATCAGCAATAATTTTTGTAATACCTAAATATTTATATATTAATATATATTAACTTTGGTTTTGTACCTGTTAACTTCTCTTAACAGATGAAGCACTGAATGCAAGGTGTATTTATGGAAATGTTCCGGCATGTAAATTAGAATATGAGATAATAACTTGATACTTGCTTTTTTAAAAGATGGTAGATTCTGAAACTTCTCAGCTCTTCCTACCTATTTGTCTTTTATAAAGAATTCTTCCAAAACACCAATTTGTGTGCCCAGGAAAATTTTTACCATATGTACTCTTATTCTTGGGTAAGTTAAACCTACATGAAGTACAAAACTTTGCAGCACAAAGTTATGTCCTAGCATGAAGGTTTAAAGCCAGTGATTGTGTTGTAGCTGTAGCAGTCTGAAGATAAAAATTAGTCTGGGTTGTAGAAGAGGTAATGCTTTTATTAGGCTAATAGACAATACTTTTGAACAAAAGCATGCCTACCTTTTCTTCAGAACCATGAAGTGTTCTAATAAAAGACATTAATGGCCCATAAAGAACCTAATTTTTTATGTGACTGCTTTTTTCTTTTATTTTGCCTTCTGAGAAAAATTGAAAATAAATGTTTTCTCTAGTAGAAAGATGCTATTTTTTGAAAAAGAAATACAAATCTTGGTTTTTTTAAAAGATCTAGTTTCTTTCTCTCCCTACCCTACACTTTTCTTATTTTAAATTGGGATTCAAACATTCATGGGTCAGAGTGGGATCAAGATCTAAGGATTCCAGTCTACCATTGGCTTGCTTTGCAAAATACAAAAAGCATGCTTCATACTTTCAAGCAAACAGCTTATGGAAGCAATTACCTTTCTTTGACAGCCCTCATTATCATGAAACTGTCATTTTTGTATTTTCTTCTGACATGTCAGATTCTGTTACTATGAAAAGTCTTAATGACGAGGTGGGGGCTACACAAGCAAGTGAAGCTTTATGGTTTGATTTGAGAGGTAGTTTGTATGTATAAGTAATGATACATTGTGCCATGACCTGTAGGCTTGCTTTTCAGTATGACTAAGGAAGCCTGCTAGACCAAGCTAGGAGGACTGCCATTTTGCCATCAGATGTGTTGATTTAGGAAACAATTTGAATTTCCTGGAGAGCCTCATCTTTGAAAGCTTCTGTAATATATTGGGTGTCTCTGTTAAAAAAGCATCAACCACCTCCCCCTTCCATCCTCTACCCTATAAAAGCATTCTATGATGTTAACTTCATGTCAAATACTGCACATATTCATTATTGGATTTGATTATATTACACAAATGCTAAACAAAGATACACTGTTCCTTGATTTTTTTTCATACTGTATTTGATCTGTTGCACACAATTTCTTAGCCTTTTGGCTAGGGGGCTTTTTTCCTTAAGATTACAGTATTTCTCCATTGTGAATGGTTAGAAAATACTGTATTTTCATAGCAAATCTCTAAACTAGGTTGTTAGCTTTATCCCATGATTGAAGATAGCATGCAGTTACGGAAGCATTTTTGTCTGGGAAAACCATATGTTTTCATCTGGAATAATTTGTATAGGATAGTCTTTGTTCAAGTGACCTTTTTATGATTTATATTTTTTTGCAATACTGGTAAAACTCTACAGAATTTAGTGCAAATATTTAGCATGTTATAAATATCTTCTATTAATATTTTTAATGGCTCATGTATTATTGGGAATCTAATTATATGGATGGTGCTATTGTAAGAAATTCAGGAAGTAATTAAGACAGTGACAGAATAAATCTTATATGACAAGCATCAGTATTTTCAGGTTATGTACTCTCTTCATCTCGGAAACAAGTTGTTTCGCTGGCCCATAATTGCTTTAAACACAATATTGATAAACAAAAAACAGTGTTTCAAGGAGATGAAGTGGAGCAATTTCTGAGGTAGTACAAAAATCTACCATTGCTAGGCTTACAGTTTGTCACTATTTGACTCTACATAGATTTTATTTAGGAGTTGTAGGGGGAATCAACATATGAAGAAGCAGTACATTTTGAAGGTAAAATATGAACAGATGCTCTGGACAATAGGAGGGCTGCATAAGGCGGGCTGCATAAGGCAGCCTGCAGGTGTACAGAGCAGCAGGAGGTTTACACAAATGAACATTCATCTTCATTCTGAAAAATTCAGTAATGAAAATTGAAAGAAGTACATTAAGATCTTTAGAATAGGGAAGTCGTTAATTACCACTGAGTTACAGCACACTGGGGAAGGCTGGTATAGAAGTAAACTGGTGGTTTTTTTACAAAGCTGAGTATTTGTGGGGGTTTAAATGATATACACTTATTTATGACAGAAAGAAGATCAATAACATAGAAATGTGAACTGTTATTTATTTTCCTCTATATGCGTGGAAATCTGTAGGATGTTAATGGTTTATTCATTAAAGCATCACTCATATTAATAATTTTATTGGAGTCTTGTATTAGCCACCTTAGCATAATGGAACAGCTGACCTCTAAAGTGGGTACTTCAAAAGATGAAATTATTTTCATGTATATGGCTAAATTTGTCGGTGCAGACGTAAAGAAAACAAAGCAGTATAAGTACATTATATATTTACACTGTAAATTTTTAACAGCCACTGACTGAAGTCCAGTGCTTTAGAAGCATTTGTGAAAGAACAGGCCTTGTGATTTTAAAGAGTCGGCTCTAGGTATTGGGCATAAATATTTCCCTAGGGCACCGTGTATTTCATTAATATGTTAATTCACCTTTAGAAGAATGAAAAGTCAGTGTTCCTATGATACTATAATCCAAGCCAAAAGGCCATATGGCTGTGGTTCTGCCATTTTTTAGTGGATAAAAATCCTATTGAGTTGAATGAAACTTCTGAGTACATAGACTTAAAGCATCAGTCTTCATGGCCATAATCCAGTAAAGCTGTTTAAACATATAAGTATATTCATATGCAGGGAATGGTGACAAACATAAGCAAGAATACACTTAAATATTGTGTAATTGCTTCCAGGAACCAGTCAGCTTTCTAAAAGTTTACAACTTGTGTTTACCTTGAAAAAATTGGGAAATAATTTTGTTTTTCAAAGTGCATTTTCTTTGAAACTAGCTTACATAAAATTATTTTCATATTGCCAACACTTTATTTCTGAGAAGCTTTTATAAAAAAGAAGGCAAAAAAGCAAAAGGGAGAGACGGAGGGAGTTTTGACCAGATAGAATTGCTGTATTTGTTGACAAGGTAATTTTAGTCAACTACAGCAAGTTTGGAAGTTCAGTTCAGCACAGCTCAATCACTTACTGAACAAAGCCACAGTCAACAGTTCAAAAAAATACACCTTACTAAGTCCTTTCTAGCATTCAGAGGGGTGCTGTAATATGAAGAAGATCAGCTTTCTAGTTTTCATTCATGCTCTGTTTTTCATTATGTCATACATTGAACAGCAGATATGACCTTATGTGGACTGATGGATTATTTGGGTCGCTTTATGATCTTTCTTGGTATATCTGCTTGTAAACAAAGGGTAATAGAAAGAATGTAGATTGCAGCAGTTAAATATGTGATAAATAATAAATTCAGAGTAATAAAAAGTTAATGCTAACAACCGTGTCGACTGAGCAAAAATCAACCTGTAGATTAAAATAGGTTCCATAGTAACATTTTATAGCATTGAGGTTCACAACATACATTGAGATTCTAGACCTAATCTGTTAGAATAAGAGTTCAAGTCCAAGTCAAAGAATTTTGGAATGTAATATTTTCATCTTTCATTCTCAACAGTTTTTGGGGTTTTTTTTCTTTATTTAAAGATTAACAGTAGAAGAAAACAGAAGATTTTCAAAATTATTTTTAGAGGGTAAGGTGGGAAAGTTTCTGGAAATGCATTGCAAAATGACATGTCATCATCCACAGTACTTAGGGAAACGAGTAATAGTGACACAGAAGTTATCCTTGCTGTCTGGGCTTGTATGTGTCACACTAAAAAGATTTTCCTCCTCTACTGATGTCTGGCAAGTGAAAAAATTAAACAAAATACACTGGCTGTTATATGTTCCTGTACACCTATCTCCTTGGTATTTGAACCCTGCTGCACAGTCTTTCTGGTGATCTTACCTCTAAAGACCCATTAAAATATCTTGATTATATTGTCGTAATGAACTTCTGTAAGATTAGTAAGGAGTTAAGTAGGAAATCAGTAATGTCAGTACACGTGGAAGCAAAGAGTGACAATTCTGAGAAAATTCAGTCTTTGTTAGCTAACAATCTTTAAACTGTAATTACTGGAAAGCAGAGAAATATTATGCTATTCTGTATTTATTCTAACAAAGAAAACCATGGGTTGAGAGTTGGTTAGATTGAATAAATAGAGGTTATAGTTGTTAGATTTGCTAGATTTGCTTCTAACAGGTGAAAGGTGATAAGATTGTAGGTGATAGAAATTCAGTGGTATTGTTAGAATTGTTTATTTCTAAAATTAAAGCAATTTATTGTAGCATTAGTTTGTAGTATGTAGTGCTTGTAGGGTTGGGGTTTTTTTTTTTTGTTGTTCGTGTTTGTTTTTTTATTTAAAGTTCACAAACTATGACAAGTACCTGCTGTTGTTCTTTAGCACAGTTGTGGGTTTTTTTCACAGGATACCAGCTTCTTTGTTTGGACCTGTAAAGCTACATGGGGAATGAGCTAAATCATAGAGGGTGTTTCTTCTCTGGAAAGCAATTTAGTAACAATAGAACAGTACAGCTATACATTTGTTTCTGACTTCTGTATTGAATATCCTTACCACAAAAAGAGAACATTCACCAAAATGATTTCCAGTCTTAAAATGGACATTTGGTCAGAACTTGGTCCTTTAGATGTTACTACAGTAATAAAAATGCACCACATTACAACAGATGAGTTTAATCTGCATTAATTATATATATTATAAATCCAATTAATAATGAGTGAACAAGTAAAGGAAAACTCTACAAACTTGTATCCCAAAAATCAGATTGGTTTTGATTTTTGATTGTTCCAGCAGGGCACGCAGGGGCACACACGAAGGTGCAGAGGCTCTGTAGCCTGACAGGCACCCAGCACCTAACACCCAGGGGAGAACAGGAAACCCAACATGGGCCTTCTGGTCTCCCATGGGTGCTGGCATTCACCCTTGGAAGGACCTCAGCCATGGTCTCCACATAGCAGAAGGTCAAGCTCCCACTTGCTGAAGTAGATGTGGGAACCCAGACGGAGGGCTCTGCCTGCCTTGATGCAGAAACAGGAACATGTATTAAATAGTACCCAGGATCAAGTATCCCCTGTATCCTGCCCCAGTGAGGCTAAAGGCAGAAGCCTAAGTGAAAAGAGCGAGTGGAGGCAAGTTCATAGTTGAGGCAGCAGGCAAACTTCTGCCTTGTCCACCTCCTCCTTGACCAAGAACGTTGGGCGCACATTATCAACAGCAGCTGCACCTTCCGTGTTTCTTGCTTTTAAACATGTTTATCCATAATGCTGTTTTGCATTATGCTACTGCCTTCAGTAGTGCTGGTCTTTTTATTATAGTTTTTGAACTGAGTACAACTCTGAAAGTGACACAGAGGCACCTTGTACCCTCACTTGCCAGATAACAAAGCTTCACTACCTAACTTTCCTCCCTTTTAAATTCGAGTTTTAAACTTCAGTAACAGACAATGAGATTTCTGTACAGGTTTGAAGGGTTACTGTGCTGTGTGTACACACCAAAACACATTTTTAAGTGCTGACAAACAACGTATCTCCCATATCTATATCAGCAGTTACATCTTCAAGGAACTCCAGCAGATTATTTTTCTCACACTCATCTTAGACTTTTAATGGTGTGTAATTTCCTTGTGCATCTATGGAGTGCTTACTTAAATTGTGATACTTGGTGTTTATCTCTCATCCATGGTCAGTCTTGATAGTAATTTATGTATGAATTAAAAGGATGGTTCATAAGAAAACTAATGTACTCAGTCTTGCTAAAAACCAAACCAATCAACCAAACAAAAATTTTGGATTCCCTTTGAACGTTCAGTTGCTCAGTGTGGTTCTTTAGGTAGTTGATGGCAGGAACCGTATTTAAACAACATAGTTTGTCTGGCAAGAGAAAAGTGTTATACTTCTAGTTTGGCTATTTTCTTACAGCAATAGTTGTGACTTTGATTAGGTGACTCTTAAGGCTTTCAATACTGTGCAGTTCACAATTCTGTTCTATGTCAAATTTATGCTGCTTCATTTTTGTAAAACAATGCCTTAAGTTGATTCAAGCATAAAATGCAATTCTACTGTCTGTCTTAAAGTCAAGCTATATTATGAGGCATTATGGTGAAAAAAAGTCTCTTCTTGCATATGAAGTAGAGGGACTTAAGTAAATGGAGCAGTTAATAAACTGGAGTACAACCTATAGAGGTATGAATAAGCTAAGAATAAAGAATAACTGATATTACTGTGAAAACATATTTATGCTTATTCTTGTTGATTTAGACATATATTTGACATATTTGACCTCTATAATACACCTGATACAGTGCAATATATAAAATATAAAAGCACTTCAGAAACATCATTTCTAGATAGCCGTGTTGCAGGGCTAGAAAGGAAATTGAATTTCATGTGTATGTGCACTTATTATGACTGTTAGGATAATCACATCTATTTTTATCCATTTTATTTGCTATGTAGTTTGTTAACCATCTCCACATTGTCCACTGTTTTGAACACAAGCATCCCTATTCTTTCTGTCTGTGAATTTCCATCAAAGCACTTCATTTGATCTACACGTCTCTTCATGGACTTGCAATAGCAGCATGCTTGCAGCACATTAGAAACAGGGTTAACTGGCTTCTAATTGATCAGGAACCACCTGCATTTACATGTTTTGGTGAAGCCAGACCCCTAGGGCCTGCCATGTTGGGATGGCTCTGTAGTTGACCTAAAAATCGCCGATAGACTCAACTACTTTCGCTTCTTGGTTCCTGCTATGACATGCATAGAACTGTGACCTTAGTAATACACAGTGTACATGGAAACAAGGAAGACATGTAGACCAAATACAGTTTCTGCCTTGCCAGTTTGCTGTCCCTCTTATAAAGAGCAGTACTGTAGCACTTTCAGTGCACAGAAACACCAAACAGAAAGGGTGAAATCTAGACCTCCAGTGAAAAAATCCTCTTGATTTTAGTGGAGCAAAGATTTCATGCCAGATCACAGCCTGTTGGCAGGCAGAAATATCCTGAACTGAAGGCATCACTACTTCTGGGTCTCTTCAGCAGTCCTGTTGTGAGTAGTTTCCCTTGATTTCACTGGGAATTATGCATGAGGAAGCGTGGCTGAGCAGAGGCTTTAATGCTGAGTATTGTACTGCACTGTTTGCCTGCGCAGCAAAGTGTTTCTGTGAACTTGGAGAGTATGGTATTCAAGGTAAGATTGATAATAAAGCATTTTGTTTGATCTCTTAATACACTGAAGCATGTGCAAGTATTTCTAGTAGATGCCAACTTTTTTTTACTGTTTTTTTTTTTTTTTTACAGTGTTTGGAAATGCTTTGTTGGAAGGCAGGGGACCAAAAAAAATTCCACGTTGAAAGTTAGTTTTCTTTTCTATGAAAATATAATTCTCATCGTCCAAAGCTCAGTTATGTAACATTTCAGGAATGTCACAGGATCTTGTAAGTCTGAAGGACCACTGTTAACAAGATGGAATCATATTATTACTGCATTTACAGTTTATCATTGGCTTATGTAAAAAGGGAATAATTAATCTCTCCTCCCATTGCTGTGCCTAGCAGGCCATACTGTGAATATGAGGTGTTTTTCATGGTCTTCTGTGAATGAATTGCATGGATTACTGTGCATGGACTACTGTCATCTGTACTCTTGCCCATTTTGTTCCAATTTGCAGCTGCATTTTTGCAGCCTAAAGATTCTACTAAGGATCTCAGTTTTTACCTACCCCTTGAACCAGTATGAGGTAGCCAGTAGAACTCTGTCTGTTCAAGTCTGTTAAAAATGCTTTAACCAAAAAGCAGAGAGGAAACTCTTTCCTGGAGAGAAGAGGCAGCTGATTCTTCTCGGAAGGCACAGATCATGCTGGGCTCTGCACTTGACTTTTATGTTTCAGGGTACAGCAGGACAGACAACGTGATACAGCCAGTATGGCCTCAGTATGGACTGAGTGGCACCTGAAAAGAACAGAGCTGAGGTGATGAGATTGCTTTCCTGAGAGACCAGTAGCGATGAGGTAGTGGGGGAAAAGAGGCAATGACCTGAGCCTTGGGGACAGTGCGGCCAGAGAGCTGTAAGGTTCTCAGATCTCATATAGGAGCTCTCTTCTACCACAGCTCTGGGTTTTCTTTGTTTTGGGTTTTTTACTTTTCTTTTTCTTCCCCCTCTTTTTGAAGACATCTCCTTGTTCCGAGTTGCTGTTTTGCAGTGTTGAATTGCAGCTTTACCAAAGGGTTGCTACTGTCCTCTCTTTTTGCAAGCTCACCTGATGGAAAAGGTGCAAAACTCCTGTTATCTGTCAGTAGCAAATATAATGACCTGTCTTTAACAACCAGCAGATTATTTATTTAGACCGTCAATGGTTATGGTTCTTTTAGTGGGAGCAGCTGTCTTCACATTGCCAAAAAATATCATCAAGCTGATCCAATGTGTATTTGTGGCAATCTCTGTGTTGGCCACTATTAGGGACTGAACCAGGGACTTCAGCTTCAGGACCCAAGAATATGAATTTATGTATCTTAACCAGAAGAAGTTCAGAAATTCAGTAGCTCAGAAGGCTGCCTGTGAGGTTTTTCTTTGGAGGAGCAGGTGTAATCTAGTGGCATTACTGGCTTACACATGCAGGTCCTGTCTTTATAGACTTTCCAATAGACATTTACAATGTATTGTTTTATTTTACTCGCCATTATAGTCCTGACTGAGTCTTTAATTCTAAATGTTAGCAGAGATGTATTTTTACAGTCTTCTGTGGTTCGGGTTGTCCAAAAGCCAGTGAAATCAAAGTCATGTCAAATGTAGCAAAATGTGGGATAAATAGGGGCTCATGTAAGTGTCTGGAACAATTTTTGAATGCATAATATAAAGCAAAGATCTGCGTTTGGTAAACTGTACACGGTGCATTTAATTATATATAAATTTTCATGTGAACAAAGTGTGTTAGCACTTCTCAGTGCAAATAACAGAACAAATGGACTATTTAAAATGCACATTAAAATGGAAAATATTTGGCCTTTTTTGGACCTGCTGTTTCTTCTACAGATCATTCCTGAAAATGTCTGAGAAAGTTTTTGACCATGTTTGTTTTTAATGTATATAATTAACTTCTGGTTTATTTACCACCAACAGTGAAATCGAATATATATATATATAAAATGAAAATACAGGAAAGTGTACATAGCTATCTGTGTATGCTTACTTTAATTGAGAAACTACAACTTGAATTAGTCTAGCTGTGGAAGATTTTGTTTCATGTAATTGTAGCATTGGAATGGGAGATAGTAAACCTGCAATGGTATAAAAAGGTTTTAAGTAAATAAATAAGTACATAAAATTATATGCTATATAGGTTGTCCAGTGTACTTTCCAATACAGAGTGAACTTTAAGGCTATAATCTTTGGGATGGAATGTCCAAGAGAGACTTTCTGGTGTGTGTTCTTAAAGGAAACTGCAAAATAGACAAGGATGTAACTCATTATAATTCTCTATGGGGGTAAACGTCTGCCTACAGGATATTAATATTGGTTCTAAAATGAAATCCAAGCAGATTGTTATCCACTCTTATAGTTTGTGCTGTATATTTGTGTATAAATTCCTTATTCTAATATATATTATAAATACAACTAAAGATGTGCTTTCCCATAACTTTAGATATATTTTCCTTTATTACATACAGTTTACCTAAAAGAGGGGAGATTTTTTTTGTGGCTTGTCCAGGAAATAAATTCCTTTGGTCACTTATTTTTGGTAAGGAAATAAAAATTGGCAGTAGCAGTAGAATATATTTCTCCTTCAAAATTTGCCTGTTTGAAACCCCAGTCTGTGGTTTGAGTTGAAAGAATATTTTTATTTCATCATTCTATTCTTTACACCCAAAGTTTTCCAAAATTTCATCCTTAAGGCTAAAATTTTCATGGATGACCTTTTCTCAGAGGTGAACTTATTTCTCAATGGAGGAGAAAACACTGTCTAGTCCCTTTACTCTTGCAGTCATGGGGAAGACACAGAAATCTAATCTACTCTGGAAGATTCTGGAAGTTATCTTCATGTTTAGTATGTCATATGTTCAGTATAGAGTGATGATACGTGCTTTGGTGCTTTTAAGTTTAAAATGTCCTTTTAAAATGGCAGACAATATATACCTTGAGATCCTCTATTACTCTTTCTGATGTAATTCTAAACAATCCCTGAATTCTTCAGGAACCATAGCATCCACATTTGGACATAATTTTATGAAAACTTGTGAAGAATTTTCTGTTCTAGTTTTCTCTCCTGACTCGTGTAATATTAATGTTTTAATCACAGCAACTTCTGCAGACAGTTTTCCTTTTAAATAAATTCCCTCCAAGCCAAAAAAGGAGTAATTATTTATCTATACAACCTTGAAAATGTGGAGACTGTTGTTAATATTTGTTCTTTGAAACTACTGGAGTCCTGAATCAGTCAATTGTCTGAGGACTTTTTTAACCACAAATAGGCAAATATTCCAACTGATTCCTAAATCATGTCTTTCATAGCTTTATTGCTGTAGATGAATATTAGCAACATTTCTATGCATGTCTAAGGAATAGAGACCATAAAGTGCAGCAGGAACATCAAACATTTGCTTTTTCTTTCCTTTGTACATATCTTAAAGGGTAGGAAATGATGATGAAATAATGAGGAAAAAATAGTGGTAAAAGCAGAGAATTTGGTAGAAACATATTTATGAGACTGAAATTCCCAAGAGTTGAATTTTGCTCTTAGTTTATGCTGGCAAAACTTCATGCCCTAAGTATTTTATTTTTTTCCTCTGAAACTGTTACCTGCCTGGCTACAGACAGTGGGATCTGACTTTCCACTTAGTTAATGAATTCCAGGTAGTATGTTGTATGCATTTGAGGATGGGACTTTAGAAGCTTTGTAGTAAGCTTCCTGGGGAGGAAAAAAATGGGCATATTCTAAAAGCAGATTGATTTTTCTTGGTACTTTTCTACAGTTTTTTTTTCCCCGTCTACCCCAGTTTAGAAAAATCTTCATTTTTGCCCTCTTTCTAACTTCTCTCTGCAAATGTCTTCATACTTCACTTGATAAAGTTGCTGAACAATTCAGGTTGCCTAGGTCTTGACACAGGGTTATGCATTTTCGGTGATGGTCCTTACATCAACGTGTTCAAATGCAGTAGACTTTTTGCAAATTGCTACCCATGTCTTTTTTCTCACTGAATGGTTGGTGTTATGTGCTGAATAGTTTTCAAAAATATATCTTGCTGACTTAAGACTTCAATGCTGAATTATCTGGCCACACTTGAAAAAAATAATGCCTGTTGAGAGCATTGGCAGCAGAAGAATCCATAAAGTTGCTACAAAAAACCATGCATTTGTACATTCAGACAGCAAGTGCTGATGATTCCAAACCAGCTGTGTTATGGGAAGGTGGTTAAGGGGATGATGGGAATTTTTTTTTTTTAAAGTGGATTTTAGTGGATTTTAAAAAGCAGTGATGAGTGACATCTGCATGGAAGTAACTGGGTTATTAGGAGTTTGTCTGTACTGTGGTGCTAATTGTTAACACTTTGCTGCATGTTTGCAATGATAAGATGACTTCTTCCTCATGGACCTATTCTGCAGCCCTTTCTTATGCTGAGTGGTAGTGCTATATACTGACGTGTACATGTGGTGTACATGGTCAGCATAATTGCTTTTGATGTGCTGGTCTAATTGCAATCACTAAAAAGTTACGGCAAGAAATCTGAATGTTCCACTGCAGATGTAAATTTAAACCAGCCTACATAGCTTTGATTTTACATGGTTCTTGTTAGTGAAATTAGCTGAAACCTTATTAGCATTGTTAAACTGCAACAAAACAGTGTGTTTTGACTGATGATGATATTTGTGAATTGAATTTGTATTTTCTTTATAAGGAGTCATTTCCTGCTATAGAATAAAATCAAAGCATTGACCAAAACCTTTCTCGTTTAGATAAAAGAATGTGATTCAAATTTTAACTTTAGCACAATATGGCACTGAAAAGATAGTATTCTGTAAGTGTATCACCATGCAACTTTGCCAAATTGGGACTAGCAATGTGTAGAAGCAATAAGTCTTTCTTGCCATCTGCGACTGCAGATATTGTAGCAATTTTAATACTCCATCATACACTGCACAGATGACTGTTGCCTGATTTTTGCCCTGCTACTCAAGTATCTGTTAATGATTCTCACACCAAAATCACTCTTTGATCAGGAAGGGGAAGGCATCACTGAGTAGTTGTGTCATTGTCCATCTGCCAAAATTTTAATGTAGCCATTTCTAAATCTGCACAAAAAGATCAAACATGAGCTTTTTCTTGTCACTGTTGCTTCTGGCTTGTGCTACTCTAGACCTTCCAGGCATTGTGCTTTTCTCACAGGAGTGGTGTGGAGACAAAACAAGTGCTCACACAGAAATTAGAAGAAAGTTTTCTATAATCTTTTTTGCAGATGATTGTGTACTATCTATCTAGCATCACTATATCTGAACATAGTTAACAACAGACACTGTAGAGTAGGGAAACTGCAGCAGATTCAACTTAATAACTCCCAATTAAAGAAAAAAGAAGGGAAAATAATGCAACTCTGTTCTCTAAGTGTTCACCTAGTACACTGCATCAAGAAAATGAAACATAAGGATTCTTTTGGGTATTGTAAACCAAAGCTTCTGTAACAGCACATGAAATGTACAGAATAATCCAGAGATGTTGTCTATAGGTGTGTTTGAAACATACACATCAATATTTTTGTTTCCTTTTTCAGTTTTACTTAGGTAAAACAATGTGTTTGGCAACTTCTTTGATGCTAATTAATTTATGGTCATTGTCTCTTGTCACACACATCAAGCTGTTCTGCTTCTCCATGGATAGTTTACTCAAACAGTAGCCAGAAAAGAATATATATGAAGGTCACTGTAGTTTTGGTTTGTAGCCCTCCAGGGCTGTGATAAACTAGTAATACTGGAACAAGTTTTAGAGCCATTGCTTATGTGTGACCTTGAGACATCCAGGTCTTCTATTTTCCTGCAGCAATTCTAGCTTTCTGGGTCTGTTTTTAAGGCAGAGATACTTCATCCATCTCAGTAATTATATTAGGTGTGTGCCTAATCCCTTACTGGTTTAAGAATTGGCACAGGGTTTTTCTGCAGCTGCACTGTGGGGTGTACATTACTGTCACTGAAGCCTTAATCCTCTTCTTGTGTCAGTGATCTTGATTGAAGGCATGAGGGCAGAAAGCTTTTGCTGGGTTTTCTTTAGGTAAAATAGAGAAATTTAGCTAATAATACTTTCATTTCACTTTTACACTCAGTGTTTTCTTTAGAGAAGTAGTTTAGACTGCGAATCAGAACACCATTACTTTTTAGAACTATTTGATGCACATATATTTCTGCTGCATAAATCCTATTTATTGTTTTTGCAGCTTCTCTCCAGGGAATAGATCCTTAGTTAATAATCACAGAATCATAGAATGGTTTGGATTGGAAAGGACCTTTAAGGCTCATCTAGTCCAACCCCCCTCCAGTGGACAGGGACATCTTCAACTAGAGCAGGTAGCTCAAAGCCCCGTCCCACCTGGCCTTGAATGTTTCCAGGGATGGGGCATCTACCACCTCTCTGGGCAATCCACGCCATGATCTCACCACCCTCAGCATAAAAGAGATCTTCCTTCTATCTAGTCTAAATCTTCCTTCTTTTAGTTTAAAACCATCACCTCTTGTCCTATTGCAAAAGGCCCTGCTAAAATGACTGTCCCCATCTTGCTTACAGGCCTCTGTTAAGTATTGAAAGGTCCCAGTAATGTTTCCCTGGAGCCATCTCTTCTCCAGGCTGAACAATCCTAACACTCACAGCCTGTCATGATAGGAGAGGTGCTCCAACCCTCTCACCATTTTAGCAGCCCACCTCTGGACCTGTTCCAACAGGACTGTATCTAATAATCTTTGTTACAAAGAAGTAATTGCTGGTGGGAAGTATAATCTTTTGCATATATTTTTTTATCTTCATCTTGCATTTTTAATAAACAAAAGAACCAGTAAGTGGAAGACTGTATCAATTTTGTAACAGTAACAAAAATATCAAGAAATGCCGTGTACAAAAAGTAGGTCAAAGTTTCTGGCCTTCTGACCGGCTACCCTAATTTTTGTATGTCCAATAGCCACAAGATACGTATCATAAAACCTTGGAAAGTCTAAGGGAGGGAGAGATGAATTTAAGCAGGGATTCCTGTGATTGCTCAGGATAAAGCTGAAGCCTGGGGTGCTTCAGTGATGGTGACCTACTTCCATTGATTATCTCATTTCCTCCCTTGCATTCCTGCTCCCCTAGTTGGAGATTACTCTTTGTCAGCAACACAGGAGGGGCATTTAAACTGCTTTAAGTCATGTGCAGTTCAAGGGGCACAGACACTTCATTTGCATGTAGAGAAATGTGTCTACATTTTAAAAGAGATGTGACAGCTGGGGTCAGATGCAAATAAGATCCTAGCTATAGGAATGCAAAATCTGTTTAGTGCTAACACTAACTGTTTTGTTTGTGAGATGTGCTGGCTTGTCAGGAAACACTTGACAGCAACTTTGGAAATAAAATTGGAAACATTCTTTGTAGTGGAAATATTTCAGACTTTCACAGGAGTTTACTGAGGGACTGCAGTAGTGCCTAGAACCCATTAAAAAAGCTAAACCTGTTTGGAATATCAGAGTACCAAAGAATTGTGGAAGAGGGCAGGTATCTGTGATGAAAAATTACAAGCACACTTACTCTTTTTAAGAACTGCTTTTAAAGTAGTCATGTGATAATGAAAAATGAAGGGCATGCAGCTTATCCTGGCAAGAATTCAGTAATCAGTGAGGACACAGCTCAGTATGATGCCAAATATATTATAATCTTCTACAAAGAGAAAAATATTTTGGAGATTTTAAATATTAGACCCTTTGACCTTCTCTGAAAACCCTGTTTACTGTTAAGTGACTGCAACATGAAGTGCTTGAAAAATATAAAAATAGGGATAGCTGTATAACCATTGGACTAATGTAGAATCTGTTGCTATCAGAGAAGGGTCTGTCTGTTGGGCTTTGGATCAAACTGGATTTAACAGGAAGTTGCCAGCATTTCTGTTAGTGCTGGCCTAAATCCTTATGGATGGCATTTCAGTAGCCAGTGAAAAGAAGAGTTGGAACATAACCCATTCTTTCCAAAACATTCTAAAAAAATAAATGAGAGCCATTCAGTCAATACATGATGTGCAGTGGGTATAAATCCTCCAGGGCTGCAGATGAAATCCAGCGTGAAAAAAAATCTTAGAGTTGAACTGCGAAGTATCAGGTTCTGTGAGAAGTTTAACTGTTCCTGTGTATCATGGAATATGGCTGTCTTCCATTTTGTTAGGTGAAATTGTTTTGGCTTCCATAGCCTTTGATTTTTTTAATGAATAAATGTTATGAAAATGAGACTACTTCAGCATTACTATAGTAATACAGAATTCAGTAGATTTCTGTTCATCCTAGAGTGTCAGAGAAAATATAAGATTTTTAACACTACACAGCTCTCTGGTACACAAGGTGTTCATTTCTCTTCTAGCTCATGACCCACTTAAAACTTATCAGTGTGATGTCCTTTACATATCCCTTCTTGTACAATCTCAATTAATCTTTTTCCAATTTCTACATTTGCTGCAGTAATTTTCACATGATTGATTGCAGCAGCCATTAGGGCTGTAAGGTTACAGAGTTTTGGAACAAAAAGCTGGTGAGACAACATTATACCAGGCTGTTTTCTATGACTAACTTTAAATATAAAGTATGATGAGCAGTGATATTCTGTTAGCATCTTTGACCTGCAGATTCAAGAAAAGTGTAAGTGTTGGAAGAAAAGAACATGCTAAAGATTGGTGTTCTAACTTTATTACGTAACTTAGCATTTGTACTGTTTAAGTGTATTTATAGATCTCTTTTTGGGTCACGTATTTTCAGTATCATAGATGATTTTATGGATCTAATGGAAACACGGATTTAAATTCTCATGAATAACCTCTCAGATTTTTCCTTGGCTTTGTGCAATAACTGAAGCACTTTTTAATGTATTGCTATACATGCTTCCAGTTTTCTTGTTAAATTAGGATGACTACAAAAGATAATACGTAGTGACAAAATCTTTTTTGTCCTTTTTGTATGCATAGCGTATGCAGAAAAAAATGATGCGACTCTGCTTTTCCTAGGGCTTATTTTATAAGAACACATTTTAGTGTTTGAATATTTATTTCTTGCAATTAGACAAGAGCTTTGGCTGTTCAAGCAGCTGTTCATACAGGCATCCTCCTTGGTTGTTTTGTTTTCTGGGTGCATAGTGATCTCAGGGAGCATTATGTGGCCAGAGAGTGCTGACTGCTGCCTCCTGCTGCTTCACGGTCCCTTCGTGTTGGTGTGCAGCTGAGGAGTTGACTTCCTCCAGCAGAACAAGAGAAGATGTATAAAACTTTTCTTCCTGTACAGACCTAAACAAGATAGAAATAGAAGATGGTTAAACTCCCCTGTAACTCCCACCGCTTCTTGAATCCTTGGTGCAATAGCTAGGAAATATAGGATACCCTTGGCAACTGTAGGGAAATAAAGCTTACTTATTAATGTATGGTTGCTAAAGAACCTCTGAGAGTTTCCTGTCATGACTGGGACTTCAGGGATTGTTCTTTGTCCCTGCAAGTGAACCTCCCCATCTACTACTCAAAAAGATTGTGCTGGTTTTGGCTGGGATAGTTAATTTTCTTTACAGTAGCTGGTATGGGGTTATGTTTTGGATTTGTGCTGAAAATAGTGTTGACAATACAGGGATGCTTTTTTATTGCCTAAATGGTGAATTAACCCCTTCTTTTTCTTTGCTTTGCTTGTGCATGTGGCTTTTGCTTTATTGATTAAACCGTGTTATCTCAGTCCACAAGTTTTCTCACTTTTTATGCTTCTGATTCTCTCCCTCATCCCACTGGGAGGGAGTGAGTGAGGGGCTGTGTGGGGCTTAGCTGCAAGCTGAGGTTAAACTATGATGATATTATATGTTGACAGGGTACGTTTCAGACATGGTACTTCAGGAAGAATGCCCTTATACAATGTTTATTATCTATCACTCACTGGATTTCATAAATACTTGTCTATCTGTATATTCAGTAATACATATTTTCAGCAGTAGTATTTTTCAATTGCTCAAAAATTGCTTAGCTTTACACCTTGTCAAAGAAGGCACACTGATTAAATATGCATTTTTGGTTACCTTACTGAATATATGTTTTTATCATATTCACCCAAACAATCTGACATTCAGTGAACTGAATGTCTAATAATCAGTAGATACACTTTCCATTATTTACTGAAAAACTGCAAAAGAAATATTAAAAAAAAATTCTATTTTCTTAATTCTTTCTCTTTTTTTAGCACTTTTAAGTGAATTTAACATTTAATGTATTCTGATGCTGTTATACTACTTTTATCTTGAGCCAATGGTAGCACAACTATTACCAAAGTAAGGTCTTCTTGTGAGATTTAAAAATGTGTTGTGTCACAGTTGTTAAGGGTTGGACTGAAGTTGTGTGGGTTAACTGATAAATTGGACTCATTCCGTATTTCCTAGATTCTTTTCTTTCTATAGTATTAGTTGGAGTATCTTTCTCATTGAAATACCTGCTCAACAGCACTGCAGATACGGCGTTCTGTTTAAATAGACAGGATTCTCAAATGTTAGAATTTCCTTTTTATGGTCAGGAAGAACAAAGTAATCTCAGCTTTCTTCTTGTGTGAAATATCCTTGAGACCAGCAAGTATCAGAATTTCCAGAGTTACCAAAGTAACTTCATTGAAGCTTTCATTTTGGGATTTTTCAGTTCTTAATCTTGAGGCCACTAAAGACAGTGAATACAAAATACAAACGTAGGTGAAAATGTTTTTAACATTGCAGGCAGTCTGTGCCTTTTTGGAAAGGTTATTTCCTACTTCTGGTAGGCTGTGACTTACGTATTGGAGTAAGGATAGCTTCAGGGGGATTGTATGAACTGTAATTTCTGTGTGAAAGGCAGGGCTGGGGTATTGAAGAGTTGTGTTCATCAAGACTGGATTTGATGCTTTCATCTACATGACTGTCTCACTGTATTTTGTAAGTGCTGAAGTGAAGTAAATAAACTTGAACGCTTGCAATGAAACATGACCAATGTCTCACCATAGTCAGCTACTGACCATGTTTCTCAAATATGAGCACATTATATATCTGTTGTGCTGGACTGGAAATAATGAACTGAGGAGACAATCTTCAGATGAATAGATAGAGGCTACGTCATGAAAATCTGATGTTGGAGAGTTGACTTCCAAACTGTGAAAAGCTATTTGACAATCAGTTCAAGAACGTCTATGTTCAAATGAAAAAGACATGGTTTCACATTTAGCATAGGATTCACAAAATCAGTTGATATACAACCAAATTAAGAAAAAAAAGATTATAACAACTAGTCAGATCTTAGTGCAAAAAATGTCAACATTTTCTATTATTTACTAATCTACCCAGTGTATCTCAAAAATGGGGGGGGAAAAGTTCTAAGATGAGAAGTAACTCATTCACTAAAAAACCGGAATTGAACAAAAAAATGTATTAAATGCTGTGCCTTGCCCCCTGTACATCCATATGTACTTTCAAGAAAGCAACCATTTTTATAGTCTCATGCTGATTTATTCAAATGCATAGTGAAGAAATACATGGTAATTGATTTCACTTTCCTACCCTTTGTCTTCTTTCAAAATGTTGCAGTGATGTAAAATGCGAGATCAGTGGCTTAATACAGCTTTATGGTGGATATGAAATTTGGAGAGCAGGAACATACTTGAAAAAATTTCTGTTTGAGTATTGTAAAGTGTCATGAATCATGACTAGGGATAGACAAAAAATTAATGTTTTAAAATAAAGCTGGTATAGACTAAGATAAGTTGTTCTGTGAAATACAGCATGACTCTCAATTGTCCTTGTGCGCTGGACTGTCAGTACAACGAGTTGCTTCACTGCATTGCTTTTTGGAGAAGAAAGTTAGAGGAAGATCTTTCTGTTCCATAGCCATGAGTTATTGCTGGACTTTGTGGGTGACCCCATCAAAGCATACAACTGGCCTGAAAAGGCAGGCCATCTGAGATCACATGCTTTTTCAAGACTGGTCCTGGTCATCACTGTTGCCAACTAGCTATCTTTGAAGGCTCAACAGTTTCAGTAAGGTAGATCCTGATCCTACAACCCTGTTGTATGACATAATTTGTAGGAGAGTAATTGTGAGAGATCCCATAATGACTAAATGCAAAACCATCCTGAGCATGATCTAAACACACTGTGAGAGAAGATATTTCAGGGTGATTATTTGTCTGGTGTGGTTAAAAGAAACCAAAGATGACCTAAACCAGTAATAATAGATGTTTGTAAACATTATTTGTCACATGCTTGCAGGCAGAGAATAACAATACTCTGAAACATGCATTACCCTTCAAACAGATTAATGCAATGTCTGTAATTTGCTTGTCTCACTCACAAGACCAATAAAGCAACTAAACACGGGGTCTTAGACAAAGAAATTGAAGAGGAGAGGAAGTGATGGCAGAAGCACATCATTTTAATCAGTGGGGGGGGAAACCCATCACTTGACAGGATGCTCATTGAATTCTATAAAACCTTTAGCATTTATTAAATAAGTTCCCTGCTTATGTTTAATCAGGTCTCTCTGCTACTTTTTGATCTGTATAACACTAATAACAGCACTCTTGTGATGTATGAATATCCTCTAGATGAGTGGTCTGCAAAGCTGTGGTGTGCGAGGGTATGCAGCTGATTCACAGAACTGTTGTAAGCAACATTTCCAAGAGATTTCTTGGTTAAAGCTGAGATGTGAGAAATTTTTAGGCCTGATATGTGTTTGTAGCTAAGCTTGAGAATTGTAATAATATGGCTTCTACAATGTGAGTAATAACTTTCTGAAAGATTACGTAAAAGGCTGGAAGATACATCACTAAATTATTACTACTAATAATGAAATGAATATTACTATGATTCATGAATTATTTTCCAGAGTTTCTATGAAAAAATAAAATATATCTCTCAGTAAACACTACTGTATGTATGTTTGGAAAAATTCCTGAGGTTCATATAGCAGAGACACAAAGTGTATGGAATGCATTTCACATGTAGCAAGGAAATGGAGATTTAATTACTAGTAAGCAAGGGGATATAGTAGGGACACCTGAATGAGTGCTGATTCAAACTGTTGTGTCAGTGTACGACTGTATAGAGATGGTCAAGAATCCCTGAGTTGGTCAGCTGCATCAGCACAACTTTTCACAACACTAATAAACTTGGATTTCCTTTCACTGTGCTACTTTGTTCTTTGTAAGACAGCCCAAAGTATTCATCCTCTGTCTGGAGGGGTTATTCTGGGACAGTAGAATTATGCTGTGGCACTGGCATGGCACAGCACTCTACTAACATATAGAAGTTTCTTGTGGATGGAGGCTGTTACCTCTTCGTGTGTCTGTGCTGTGGAGATGTGTTACTCTGGGTCAGTGCTAGTATGGGGAGCTCTGCACCACGCTTTGCTGCACAGGACTAGTGTTCAGGCTTTTAAGTAAGACTTTCAGGTGCAGTCTGATGCTTTCTGGAATAATTTCAAACCTGCTTAATAAATAAATTTGAGATAACAACACTACTGATTATACTTAAAACCTGGGACCAAACCAGAAGCATTACATTCTGTAATTTAGCAACTTGCTCGGACACAGTGAAAGAGAAAAACATGTATGTATTTATAATGTGTTATAGCATATACAGTTTTCTCTGATGTCTTCCTTTTAGAATCCTGTACTTCACATGAAGCTCACTCATTAGACTGTAGTTTTAATTGCTGTGTGTTTTGTAGCATTTAATTTAGTGGCTGTGCAAGCTGATACGTTGAGCAAATTTCATGTGTATGGGTCTGTTTAGCTACAATGCCAGTAGAGCTGAAGCATGGATCCTGTATACTTCTGGTTTGTTCTGACAACATGCCTGATATTTTTACATAAATCTATATAAGGCAGTTATTTTGGTCATGACCAAAGAAACTGAGATCCAGTTTACTGACCCATAATGAAAACCTCTTTATGCCTTTGTAACTCTCTTTTCTTAGTCAGACACATTTCCTGCTATATTCGATGTCAAATATCTTTTTGCTTAGTCTGGTGGAGAGTTGTGATATTTGTTACCTGTTTCAAAATGTGTGTTCATAGAACCAGAAAAGCAGGTCTGAAAGGAATTCAGGAAGTCATCCAGTATCCATGCATCCCAAACCAGAATGAAATATGTAAGTGAGCAATTCCAACAGATTTTCTTTTTTTCTTTAAAGTACTATCCCTATCTGTGCTACTTCTCTGTACAATCTATTGCAACATTTCACTATTCTTACTGTTAAAATCTTCCCCTTTTAATTGCTTTCCTTGCTGTCATTTTCTTATGTGACCACAGTGAACACGGTGATTCACTTCCCTTTTATATATTTCAAAAAGATACAGAATTCCTGTAACTTTTCTCTTTGCAGCCTCAGTGTCCTCAGTTATTACCCTAAATTAAAGTGGTTTTTTTAAAGACTCATGTGCATGCTCAGTACTTTCTTCCCTCTTGTTTAGAAGTTTTAAGGGGCAGCTGTGGGTATAGGGACAGGGCAGAGCAGGAATTATAATGCCCACAACTATTCACAGCACTTCAGCTCTGGATTTTTCATTGTTAAAGATGATGAAATGTAACCAGATGTTTTTACAGGCTCTGATCTATTTGCTCCACTTTGATATTTGCAGGTTTGGGCAGAACTGGAGAGGGATTTACAACAGGACAATGTATTTCCCTTGCACTAAGCTTGTGAATTCAATGCTGTGATTCTTTTTAGTAGGACTGTAATATAGCCAGCAGTTTATTTTTTCCAATATGAGTACAGACATTCGTTCATGTTGAAATGTGTGCTTTTTGAATTGTTTTTAGGTTTGAATCTGTTTCTGCAAGTTATCAAGACTGTTTCAGTTTTAATCTTGCCCTTTGTCATCTTTGTGTTCTCTCTCAGCTTTCTCTTTTTCATAAACTTCATTGAAAATATCTAGGTTTTTTCCAAACACAGAAAAAAATTCTGAAGAGCCTTATTTGATACATATTTCCATTTAATAGGAGTCCATTGTTATCTATTCCAAGATGCTTCCACTGCTGGTGTTTTTGTACAGTCCTTATACTAGTTTAATTCAGAACATGTTTTCTGAACCTGCTTTGAAGAACCTCATTTGTGATGGGACTAAAAACCACATTAGAGAAATTACATATGTTATTGTCTTCTACTTCTTTTAGTCACACCCCCATGTCCCTATTATAGAAAGAAATGAGATTGAGCCTACCCAAATTGTCTTAATTCACTTGTCACTTTTCTTTCTTGTGCTTGAAAATGCTCTTTTTTTCAGAATTACAGTTAAATTTCTATTACCTTACTCTTCCATGTTCTACTATTTTTTAAGGAATCTCTTCTTTTAAGGATGTTTTTTTTACCGTAGTTATCGCTAATATTCTTTAATGTGTTCTTTTGCACTATTAATCTGCAATTATTACTTTTTTTCCCCCTGATTTTAGTTAATGATTGCTACTGGTCTTTCAAAACAAGTCCAAAGAAAATAAAAAAGAAAAAGAAAAAAAACAGTGAACATTTTGTCTTTCACAGTATAATCAGTCTTTGGAGATTCTAGTGCTTCAGCACTTACTTCAACATCCTCCTACTACTTCACCATTTCCAGAAAATTTTCTTGCTGTGTTTGGTGGCCCTGGCTAATTCAAGATTATTTTATCTTTTGCCAGTATTGATTTTTGTCCTTTACGTGTTTGTGATATTCTTTTAAATTCTATTTTAGTAATCTGACCTAGTTTCTATTTTGGATAGGCTGCTTTCATCTTTCTGAGAAGGTAAAGGAAGTATTTGAAGATTAACCCATTTGATCTTTTTCTCTCCCTTCTCCACATTGTGACCATTTGTCATAGAGCACTGTGTGTTTGTCAAAGTTGTTTGTTTGTTTGTTTGTTTGTTTGTTTTTAAGGCCATCGTTTTTATTTTGCTAAAGGAAATAAGTAACCAAAACTGTATCATGACAGAGTAAAGTGCATGAGTCAAATGCCTTCTTCATGCATATGGTGATGTAACTTAGACGTAGAAAGCAGCAACAGGCTATACCTGTGGGGTTTTTTCTCTGATGTGGCAATTGCTAGAGTAGAATTAGGTTGCAGAAGAATGAGTGGTCATTAGTATGAGAAGGAAGGCTAGTAATCTTTGAAATGCAGAAACTAGACCTGTGACTTGCCTTGATCCATTGAAGAAAAATGAGCAGTGTAGGAATAGATTTAAAACTGTGCTGTAATTTATTTGGAAGTAAAAAAAGTAAGGATATCTGACCTGTAAAACTTGTACTGAAGTGCAGTTGGTTAGAGGAGATTAAATGGCTTCAAGGTGCAACTGTCTCCAGTCTAAGTGGTAACAGGTGGCACCCACTAGAGAATTATTTCATCGGGAACTCCAGCACCACCTCAGCAATGGGGGAAGAATATCACAGATGACAGTGAAAACAAACAGGACTTGGGCAATATCTTTGAGGGCTGGGTAAGGTGGTGCAGCTCTGGTACCTATGATCTAGCTGCTGTTTTTCCATGTAAACACAGTCGTTACACAGCAACAAAAGTATGGATGGGTTGTATGCCTTCGTATAGCCAAATGTTGGTGTCTTCTGGACATAAATTCTTTGTTTGAGCTTAGTAGCCTTATTTCTATTGGCACTCTTCCTCTGTGGACTTACTTGTTTATTCATTCATACATGGTTTTGCTTGACACTGAAGTGGCTGCAACAAATGGAATATTTTTGCTGACTGTCCTGAACAAGTGTTTTTGATAATTAATCTGAGAAAATGAAACTGTTCAGAAGTTTTCTGAATTAAGTGAAGAGAAGATGAGTTACTGGGATCCATTTTTTCAATCTGTTACCCATTGAAGTATTTCTGACTGTGGTAAGGGGTTTTTTTCCTTTAATGATTTAAATATTGTGAGCAGTGCATTGCAATGTGACTTTTCGTAAGGCTTCCTAATGAAGCAGTAGCATAATGTAATTTAGTTATTGGAGCTTATCCACTTGATCTTTAGTGTGATAGTAAAATGCAAATGCAAAAGTATAATATTCTTCAAAGCAAATCCACATGATTTGGAGAATTACAGATGACGTATAAATAGAGAAGTAGTTCTGTACAACTATTACTCTAATTGCTCTTATCTTCCCCTCAAGTGAAAGTTTCACCAAGGCACTGCAAAGAGGTTTCAAAAAGGTTTACAACATTTAAGATTGAAGTACAGAGTCCGACAGAAGTTAATCTATTTGTGCTAGTATATAGAACCATAATTCTGATAGGAAGGGTCTGTATGTATAAAAACTGCTGATCCTGTGCACTAATGTGGAAAGTGGAAAATTATGAATTTTATGTTGAATATTTCTGGATTTTGATATGTAAGGTAGGCTGCCTTGATCTTTTGGCTATGTTAGCTGCATCATATTGTGAGCATATGGCTCTTGGCTTTCTCATACCTACCATCATGAACTGTCTATTTGTGAAGAGCTGAATGCCTTCTATTGATATCAGAGTGAAAGTGTCTGGTTTTCTTTCTTGACCGAATAACAAAAAAATTATAACCTCATTATCTGTAGTTTTTCTAATGGGCAGTCTTGTTTTGTGTTTTGTACAAACTATCAATTTGAAGCCTTGGTTTCCTTTTAAAAATTAAATCCTTAATATTTCCTAAAGTAAAAGAATCTGTCAATTTCTGAGAAGTGTATTCCACTTCAGTGATAGAATGATTTTTCTTTTAGGCTTCATTACTAAGACGACTTGATTAGCGTCTCTGACTTTTGACATATGGTATTTGATGAACTGTTTGATCTGAGGGTTTGATAGCAATATATGGGGCCTTCATGAGAAGACCAGCAGTTCAAATCTGATTTTTTTTCTCTTGATAAGAGATGACACATAACAGCTGTTCTCTGTCTTAATAGCAATCATCTCTGTCCATTTATTAGTCTTCCAATGCTCACATAATTATTTTGAATTAAGCAGAAAGTATGTCTCTAGTCCCATGGAGGTTGTTGACGTCACTTGTGTTTTCATTTAGATTTATGTTTGCTGAATCAGAACCTGAGTAAGAGAATGACTTTAGTAAGATGCTAGGTCTCTTATGTATCAGGTCCCTTTGTTATCTTAAAGTTATTTTGAAAAAATGTTCCTTGCAGAAAAGGAATGAGTTTTAATGACTTTGGAACAGTTTTTCCTGGTGTTAATGGATAGTCAGTCTGTTGGAAAATTCTGTACTTTGCCCTGGAGAAAAACTTGCAGAATAAATTATTACTTAACCTACCAATAAAGTTTGGGTCAATTCTTTGAAAATAAATTATTGCTCATTTGAAGGTCATGCTGTGGTTGGTACTGTTTCCAGCTCGATGATTAAAAGCTTAGTCATCCTCTTCAGTTTCTCCTGGACTGGTGCCTTGTGTGTGGGAACTGAGTCTGAGCTTGACAGGGACCAATGGGCCAGTGCCTGTATTGATGAGGAGCCTTTTTAAAGACCTAGATATTAGTAACATTCTTTTTTTTTTTTTTCTTTATTCTCTTTAAGAAGCAAACTGATACATTTTTTACACAATTTTTCTTTGCACATCAAAAGTAGTTAAAACTAGTTTTGCTGATTTATACTCTAACAGCAAAGAGCGGGCCTCTTTCATTGGGAAGTGAAAGCTTAGGGAAACATGGACTTTGATTGTCATTGTTTCTGTCTGGATTTCTAGATGCACAGAAGTGTTCTGTATGGTCCCTTCACTCTAGACCCCTCTTTTAATCAGAGGAAAAATGTGTTCAGTTGTTGGAGGTCACAGCTCTCGCTGGTTCTCCAGCATTTTCAGTATCTCAAGCATTCTCCATGTCCCACTCAGAGCAAGCTAGGGCTCAGTGGGTTTCCATTTCACATGTGATTTTTAATCAGAGAAGGGACAACAAAAAGGAGCATTTTAAACAGAATATAAGGCTGCTTTGATCTGCACCTTTGCAAAGCTTTCCAAAAGCTACTAATTAATCTCTACAGCTTTCACTTCAGTGCTGAGTAGTAACGTTAACCAGGTTTTGCACAGTGTGGTACTCTTCAGGTACAAGTTCTCAGGGGAAAGAGGAGGAAGTCTACCATCTCTGCTGGAGGAGTTAAGCAGCCTCATTTGGAAGCAATCATAATTAACCCATTATTTCCAGAAGAGAGTAAGACTGTTGCATTTCCTCCAAGTTGACAGTAAGATGTAGATCCTAACCTCTCTTGCACAACCAGTTAGACCCAGAATTTTCACTTGGAGGGGGGGATCCTTTTATTCAAAGTCTGCAAAGCACCATAATCCTGCAGCTGTACTGACCGTGCAGCAACCAGTAGGGGAAAAGATGCCTAAATACTTTAATTCCACAGAAAAGAAACTTTTCCTTCCCTTATATTGCTCGTTGGCTATGCAGTTTTCTCCTGCTGATTGCTGAATTTTTTTTTTTTTTTTCTGGCATATATATGCATTTATACCACTATTTTTGCAGTTTCCTGGAACTGCAAGTTTAGCCAGGTCAAATAAAATGTGTATTTTGGTTTTGCTAGTTTCTGTAGATTTACTGTAGACTGTTGTGATTATCAGCAATGGAATTTTCAATACATAGTTTACATACTTAGCAGCAGCTACACATCTTATTCTTTACTGAAGGATTCTCACTGATTGACACACAGATAACCAGGCACAAATCCACAGGCACACCCTCCTAAGGAGCACTGACAGATGTACCAAGTTGTCCACCAACACATGTGGCATTGGTCCAGAGTTATCAGAAAGTTTCGTTGCAGTAGAGCAGCTATTGAATGCAGCATGTGAATGCTATAGAAGTAAATTTGTTATGATAGAAAAGATAATATTCTTACAGAGATAATAAAAGTGTGTTTTCTTGATTATCTAAGGAGACTGTAATTATGAAAATTGTCTTCCATTGGGAATTGTTATTATGTGGTTAGATTTTTGGCAGCTTTCTATTCTTACTGTGGCATTAAAAGGCTGAATCAGTAGCAGACTTGAACATACTTCACTGGCTTTCACAAACCTAAGTTTTCAGTGCTCAAAAGACTTTTGAATGTTTTGCATTTAGGGTGTTTTTCTGTCCTGAAGCTATTGATGAGACGGATTTTTATGTCTAGAAATTGGCATTCTGTGACTGCTTAACAAGGACAAATTATTTTTGTCTAAGTTAGGAGTGTTTAAAAAGCAGGAAAAATAGTTAATAACAGACATTTCACAGTGTTGTGATTTACAGGTGAACAGACTGAGTGTGTGGGGGGACACAAGTGGTAACCCCAGGACCCTGAGGAGTCAGAGGGCAGCTGTTACCCCCTCCCCTTACCTGCCACGCTCCATAGAACAAGGAGGGTCTCTTTCTTCCAGGGCTCTGGAACCTGGGAGGGCATCTCAGCACCACGTGTGCCGCGCAATCCATCGCCATCCGAGAGCGGGTTTTGCATATAGTTCTGTACCCTTGTTCCCTTAATATTCCTTCTTATGCTTTTTCTCCTGTTATTTATTAAATTTGTTATAGTCTTAACTTCCACTCTTGAGTGAGGCATTTTTTTGTCCTTATTCCCCTTTTTATCCTCCCATGGGAGGGGAAGGGGCTAATCCTGCTCTGCCTTTCAAGTGAGCTTGTCCTGAGCCTTAAATGGAGACACACAGCTGTTGTGTGGGTGTTTTAAGTTGGGTAAATACACACAATGCAGGTGTATGCATTTGTTAGTTATCTCTCAGGTGAATTTTTTGTCAGTGTATGAGAAGCATTTTAACAAAAGAATATTTTCTACGCTGAAATTTCCTAATACAGTATCTACTTGGATCACAGTTCTGTAGAGAGAATAGGGGATGAAGAACATTGAGAATATGTTGGAGACTTGGGCAATTTGTAAACAGATTTCTTTGGTTTCAGTGGATGATTCCTAAAAAAACTTCCCAAAATTCCTAAAGAGCAAAATAAAAAACTCACACACACAAAAAAACCAACACAAAAAGACCCCCCCAGACCAGGAAATATATGGCTTCATAGAATGACAGGAGTAGTTTTTACTGATATTTTATTAGCATGAAAAATGCTTGAAGTGAAGGATTATTTAGGTTTGGAAGGATATGGTTGCCAAGGTGCCGTGGGACTGCATGTGCAGAATCTTCTTCTTTGCTCCCTATTCCAAGCTGTAGAGTGAGCTCACAGTACAGCTGGCCTGCTCGGAGCCTCAAAACAGGCTGTGGGCTTGCAAGAGTCCAGATGGCTTTTGTTCCTGTTTGGGACCACTATTCCTTTCTAGATGACTCCTGTGCCAGGTGCTATTCTTCCCATTTCTGTAATCATTAAAAGGATTTATTTTTTACTGTTACTATTAATGACATACTGAGAATACCACGTGCATTTAACAAGCTTTCCTCAGATTGCTGCAGGCCCATATAATTAAGAACACTTCCTACCTCTTC
This sequence comes from Actenoides hombroni, assembly GCA_024336885.1. Taxonomy (NCBI): domain Eukaryota; kingdom Metazoa; phylum Chordata; class Aves; order Coraciiformes; family Alcedinidae; genus Actenoides; species Actenoides hombroni. The sequence goes on from WUAM01000020.1 coordinate 1,114,710, forward strand.
TTATTCTGTTCCTTTCTCCCCCCAGCCTGATGGTGCTTCAGAAAACAAAAAGCAGAATGTGTGGCTATAATGATGTATCCCACTGCCCACATGGTTATTTTCTTCTTTCCATGTAGTTTCTCTTACCTACTTATAGCGTGAGCCGTCTCTGTTGACTTGGGTTAGGAGAAAAGTGTCCCTCATGTTTGGTTTGTGTAGTGCCTGTACGCTGAGGCTCTGATCCCAGCTGGTACTATGCAATCCTAGAGCAAATTGTTCCAGCAGAGGATCCTTTACCCTATGTCACTCCCTTTTGAAATATACAAATACACAACAACATCTCACATTTATGCTGAAAGAAGTTTATATTAGAAATGTTAGATCTTTTTTCCTGAGCAAGAATAACTGTAAAAATGGAGTAGTATAATACAATACAAGAGATTTGTTCCCTTTCAGAAGGCAGTTATGCTTCTTAGCTTTGAAGATCAGGTCTCTGAAGGATTCCACTTTTTAAAAATTCTGTTCACTTTTCAGAAATGATGTTCTAATAATAATCTAAAAAGTAAAATGGTTAATCATTGAGTGTGATTTATCATTTTAACAGTGAAGTATTGTCTTGTAAAAAAAGCTTTAATGCTGCATTAATATATCACAGGAATAATCTAGAAGAAAGAAAACATTTCAGAAAAGTTATTTTCATGTTAAATAAACTTTCCAAGACAAAAGTACTCAATTGCAGTTTTTATATAAATGGAATTCACAGTCCTGAAATTATAATATATGATGTTGATTGTAGTATGTCTTGGGGTGGATAAAAGAGAGAATATAATTTACTGCAGGAAATTGCACGATTCATCCAGAATTATAAATGAAAAGCACTCTGGATACTTGTAAATCTTAGCATTTGTGAGTGTGCTGCAAACAAAAGACTGATAACTGTAATGAGATGAAAGTAATTACATTTAAATTAATTGGGCAATGCTGAAATGAAAGAAAATGCCCAAGTCAACTGTTTAAAAAACAAATCGAGAAATATGAAAGCAGACTATTGTTGTTTGTGATATTCACGTTTATTTTGCAAAGACTTATATAGTGGTTTCCCCTTGGCTTGAGGGGATTTTGGATCAAAGCTGTGTTTAGTCAAATGACAACTAACAATGAAATACTATAAACTCACTAGTAACATAGTATTCATCTTAGAGGAGTGATGGCTAGTGAGAAGTATATAGTGGCACAAAGTCCTGATGGTGAAGTATTCAGCACTTGCTGAGCAAATGAAACAAAGTTTCTGCGTGAAATGTGGAAAACTTAAGTTTCTAAATGCTACCTGTGCCAAGATGGTTTCTGCTTGTTAAGTTGTTTGGTCGTGTGAAGTACAGTGCTGCTTAGACTGACTTACCTGGCCTCATTTTACTAAGGAGGCCTTAAGAAATGAAATCTGAAATACAAGGTTATATCTATGGTAGTAGTTTCAGTGATGGTTGCTGAGCCTCTACTCTCATCTACCATATGTTATTTCCTTCCTTAATATACAGTTGGAGACAAAAAAAGGGGTCTGTTGCAGAGGAAACTAGGGGATAGAGAATCTGAGGTTTCCTTCTGTGTTCTGTCATACTTTGGAATCCATCTTGTCCCCTTTATCAGGAGACACTGCTCTGTTTACCTGTCAAATCGTATGCCCTGAGAAGCTCTTAGGCCTCTGAAGATGCATGATACTGAGGCCTGATGGCCATGTGTACTAGTCTGCTATATCTGCTATTCTTTTGGCTTGTTGCCTTTAACTTTTTCTCTACCTTGTTCCTTAGTTTAGCATTCCTGCTTTTTAACTTATTTTTATTCCACATTTTCTTCCTCCTTTCCACTTTCCTTCATTTTTCCACTCATTTTTGCATCCTCTGCATACCTCAGAGCCTATGTCCCAATCACAGTCTCTCTCATCATGTGGAGAATATGTGAAGACTGGAGGAATCACTTATTTATATATTGGCTGATCACAGTTGACAAATTTCTGCTGTGTTATATATAGGGTGGGGTCTTCTGTCACTAGAGGTTGGGGAAGGTGGGCTTCTGTGCGCAAGTCTTGCTCATGGCTGTAGCTGTAGCTGTGAGCAGCAAAGGGACTCTCTTCAGGAAGCTGATAGAGCAGACCAAAACACTGGCCAACATTCCAGTGAGAAAAGTAGGTGGCAAGCATCAGGTAATGTGTAAGTAGTATGACTTCTGATGATGAATAGCCTTTGGTGCAGTAAAAAAAATAAAAGAGCCTACAAACACCAAATTATCAGGCCCCCAAAGGCTAACATGGCAATTACAGATAATTGCTTTAATTCTGTGGAGTTTTGCCTTTATTTGGCAAGAAGTTGCCAAACAATGCACTGAGTGACTAACTGGAAGAATAGTATGTGATTACTTGGGTATGATGTCTTATAATTTGTACAGAGAAATCTAGAAACTTAGTTTTTAAAACTAATTTAGATAAAATTGCTTTTTCACATTGAGATTGTGACATAGGCTTAAAGTTAAGTGTTTTTAGTGTGACAAAACAAATAACGAAGAGATGGAGATGCTGTCTTTCTGCTCCTTTACTTTGTCTACCCTGGTGCACTTACATAAATGCAGCTTCTTTATCAGAACATGGTTTCCTAGTTTTCTTCTCACTGAAAAGTGCCGTAACTATTATGCTGTGGAGTATTTTGTACTTGATCTTTACTGTTGCAACTGCAACTTTACATGGTGCTAATGGAAGCAAATTTTAAGTCAATTCTTCAAGAAGTGGAAATACTGTATTTTGTCAAGAAATTACTGCTTAGACTGTATTAGCATGGGAAAAGAAAAAACAAGCAACCATCTCCAGACAGCTGATATGATCAGTTTCAGTCCAACCTACTCATTCATCAAAGTTATGAACAAAGTTAAGAAAGCAGATTTTTTGTAACAGAAAATGTTATACAAGCCAATGCAATGTAAGCCAATTGTTTCCCACATTTTATATCTCACCTGAAAATTGTGATTTATTTTTTCTTCATTAAGTTTCTCCAAACTTAACTGGAGTTTGAAGTTCTATGTGGTGGGGGAGAGAAATTTGCTAAAATATTTCCTCCTCCCCATCTGCCAGGTTTGTAGAATATGAGGTAGTTAGCCTTTCACCATGGCAAGTTTTGCATATCCTGAACAGTAGGAGCTTTCTGCATCAAAGATACAGAACAAGTGATTTACATGTATATGTTTTTGAATCTTCCATAACAATAAATCACTTATCTTTTACCCTGATGGGGACCATTCAAGCAGGACTTTGTTATTACATAATTCCCTGACAAGGAAGACTCTTGACTTTGCATAAAGCTACAGAATATTCACTTTCAACCGTTGAATAAAAAAGTTAGTATCCTATTTTGGCTGAAAGGGACCTGCAGAGATCTAATGCAATGTTTTGCTCAAGGCAGGGATAAGTTCTAAGTTAGGTCAGGCTGCTCAGGTCCTGTCTGATTGACTTCTCAATATATTTAAGGACTAAAATTTCACAGCCTCTCTAAGTCCCTGTTGTAGTGCATCACGAGCTTGTGGTGAATTTTTTTCCTCTCTGTAAGTATTGGTGGCAATTTGCTTTCCTCTTACCCTTCAGCTGCGGATCTCTGAGGAGAGTCTGGCTCCACCTTCTCTGTAACATTCCTCTTTGTAATGAAAGTGTACAAATGGGATCCCGCACTTTGTGCAGCCTTCTCTCTTCAAGCCTGAGTAAACCTAGTTCCTGAAGCCTCATGATCTGTACTCCAGCACAGATAAAAATTCTCATTGCCTTCCACTGAACTCCTGAAAACTTGACAAACCTGAAAGCTTTTGATTTATTTTTGAAGAAGTATAAAATAGACCTGTCTTTCTAAAATTTTCTGAACTTATCTGCACAGAATCATGTCATAAATTTTGAGGTCTTTTTTTCCTGTAGTAAGAGCAAGGGAAGCAAAGAAAGATTGATGTCATTTTTAACCTCTTCCATTTTCTTTCTGAAATAAATTTTTTTTTCAATATTTTTCATTAAGCACTTGGTTATTTACTGAAGATTGTATCATTTATTTTACAAGTTATAAGGTCCTGGAGTTTAACAAATAGTAATGGGGTGTCTTGATTCAACAGGGGAAAGAATAACTTGTTTAGAAACATTGAAGTCTGAGTAATGTAAATATTGCTTAAGCAAGTAGGCTCCCTAAATTGTCTGTGGTACTCTTTACAGTTATTTTAGTTTCTAATTTGAAATGCTACTGATGAGGACAATTTCTCTGACAGTGACCTTTCCTCGGTGGAAAACCAGACCTTATTATCACTTGTGCAAAACCACTAGTCATAGAAACAAGTGCATTCTATTAAGGCTTATTATGGTGAGGGGTTTATAAAAGAATAGGACGTTGCTCCAAAGCAAGAATTTGGTACTACAGAGAAATAAACAAAATCCTTGAACTCAAACACTTCTCAAGCAGTTTAATTAGATGAATCTCTGGATGTTCTGATTCATCAATTTTCTTCCACACTTGATACTATCATTATAAAAACCCACAACATCAAACAAACAAATGGACCCTAAGACAAAACAAAAAGGAAAACTAAACCCAATTAATTCTGGTAACATTTACCCATTTATGCAAAATTTCCACTTCTAATGAAAATTAATAATGAAAAATTATTAATACAAAGAAAGGTATCTATAGGTTTCTATCCCTTAGATCAGGCAAAAAAAAAAAAATAGGGAAGTCAGCATATAAATGGGTGGAGGACATTTGACAAAACTGCTCCTGCTGCTGTGGTGTGAGCCTGGAAGTGCTTCACCATTTCCTCTCCTTCAGGGAAAGACCATTATGGTCTATTTTGATCCGTCCTCAGGTAGGAAGATGATAACAAAGTGAAACAGACTGTTTCTGATGATGACTGTGATCGGCTGTGGATTCATATTTTCTTCTTTAGGACATACAGTGCAACTCGGTAACTAATGTATTGAGGGACAGTTTGGTGCAGGTAAATATTTCAGTGTTTCACAGTGTCTGTAAGGTCCTTGTCAAACTGTGAAAGCTTTCCACTGCTTTTTCCTGTGTTGGTAGGAATCATATTCTGGATGTTGTTTCTATTGAACACAGCAGTCCTAGAGCACATTGCCTGTGGTACCCCTTGTATTAAGGTTGAACCCACCAAATTATAACAGCTAGTGCCATGGGAGATAATACTTAGAAATAACCTTGCTGGTTTGTTTTGTAGTATTATGCGTCTGATACAGGGATAAAGATGAATTCTGTCCAGTTTGGTAGGCTTTCATAGCACTGGCCTTCTGACAGATCACTCCATTTAGAAAAATGGAAATTATGTATTGGAACTTTTCTAATTTTCTGCTACAAAAATCATAATGAAATGTCTTATTTCAGATCAGCTTACTTCAGTTGGATTTTTTCATTGGACTTGAACACCTTATTTCTTACATATTTAGAGATGAAAATGGCATTTACCAAACTTATTTCTATGTAAGAAATGCACAGTCGGGTTTCCTGTTACTTCTTATGAGATCAGGAAGACATTGTCTCTTACTGAGTCACGTCAACTATAAAAGTTGGGTCATTTCAACTTGTTGGGGTTTTGGGAGTTCTTTTGTTTTCCTGGGGAATTTTTCCATACTTGTTACTAGGTGATAAACTACTGTACTTGAGGGTACTTGGGAGAGGCAGAAGGCCTGGCCACAGGGGAGGGGTTTGAATGAATGGGGGTTGAGTGGAGCCCCTGGCTCTCGTTTTTTTACTCCTGTTTCGGAGGAGAGCGAAGCTGCCTTAGTGGGGGAGAGAAGTCATCCCTACTGCGTCACCGGTTTTCTCCTTCTACCCCCGCTGCCTCCAGAGGACCCTGCTGGGCACCGGGACCAGCTGCCCAGGGTGGTTTGTGAAGAGAGCTTCTCGTCGGCCATCCCCACGTGAGGCCTGAGCTGGCTCCGGAGCGGCCCTGCAGGCGCGGGGCCATCATGGCGCCCT
>WUAM01000020.1:1122126-1154975 GCA_024336885.1 Actenoides hombroni
GAATCACAAAGTGTTTGACAAAGGTTGCTCAACTTGCTTCATCATCTTTCAAGCAGGACACCATCCCCTCACTTCAAATTTTTATAGGAATGTTAAAATGAAGGAAATCAAGTTCTGTATCTGCAGCATTTCTTGTCAGATACTGATGCTGTAAATTATACAGCTGTTCTTTCTCTGTATGGATTTTGTAGTACTCACAGCGATTTATAGGTCCAGCGTGCAGCTGCTGGAAGTCATTCATTCTCAGTTCTGTATTAAATCTATCATATACAAACACATTAATATTCAGTACAGAGCTCAAGGGCTTACAGCTTTTTCTTTCTTGCTCTGAGTTGCTGTCCTAAGTGTTTGCAACATTAAAAAACTTAAACTGATACACATGGAAAAAAAAACAACAAAAAAAACCCAGTGCTGTCCATGATAAATACTTGAAACCAGCTCATTTTGCAGTTAAAGCTGAACAACAAAAACAAAACCTGCTGTTAACATTTCTGAAATTGGTAATGCTAATCAGCTTGTTTAGATGGATTAGCAGTTCAGTTCCACTTGCTTGAGTGCTGCTCTTTATGCATGTCAATAGTACATGTCTTTGGGTTACGGAAACTTAATACTTGCTGCAGTGTTTGAATTGTGTGCATCTTAAGAGAGCATGTGAGGCTATGTCATTGATTTACTTGTTAGACCTTGTTTTAGTTCTGGATTTTTTTAACTAGAAAACAGGAAACCAGCATATTTTAAATATTTGCAAAGTTTTTATAATGACTTAAAAATGATTAAACTGTAACTGGAGTTTGACAGAAGAATAGGGACACTGGCCATGAATATTTGTTGAGTGCATAATCGATAAGAAAATAGTTGCAACAGGCTGTCTGATATGAATCCTGTACTTATTTATTGTTGATGATTTCACAATTTTGGTATTGAGATAGTAAATTTAGAAAAATGAAGTGTGCTATGTTTAAGACTAGGAGAAACTTGTATCTAGGTGAATGTGAGCTGATTTGATGGAGAAGATCCTAGACTCTTGTGGCAGATGGAATATGTTTAGACATGGTTATTTGTATAAAAACAAGGCTAAAACATAACAGGCTAAACATGAAAGCTCTACTTGTTTAGTATCTGCTAAAATGTGAATCACTGAAAATGCTAGTGGACCATGTATAACATGGTCTTCCACTACTAATGGTTTTGATTACATTCTTTTTAAGTAGCCTATTACCACTAACAGAATAAAATACGTTTTCAGTCTAATAAATATTCCCAAATCTCTTCTAATTTTAAAATCTGAAAAAAGAAGCAAGTAAAGTCACATATGGTATTATGAGAATTTAATAAAATTGCAGAGTAAGTAACGGGATAAATGTCACTCAGCCACATTTCTCCATGAGTCCTCTTCCATTGACAAAATTCAAGGCCAGAATATTTCCTGAAAGCTTTAACAGCTGTATTCTGTACATTGTACTACATATGAATGTTGGTACTTTATATTTTCTGTACCTTTGAAATAACTACAGTGTGAAAGATCCTGTACTGAGTCTTATTCAATGGGTTTTACTTGGATTTTTTTTTTTGTATGAATTTTTACAGAATATTTTAAACTCTAATGTCTCACAAATGCCATTTTTCAGGTGTCTTTACTCCTGTGAAAGAAGTTAGGCCCTACTTTAGCATATCTTCTGAACTTCCTACTTCTGCAAGTTCTATGTTCTGTTCTGTTTGCCTTGTATTAGTTAGGCATGGATGCATAAATTACTTTTCTATTGAAGGCTGTCGTAGGTTGGTTTAATATTAAGCTTTGTATTAAATTATAAATTATTGTGACTGCCAGAAATACGTGCCAATCTGAGCTTTTTTCTCCCAAATCTGGATGCTAACCAACAGATTATTTAGCTTAAAGTGTAAGATGGAATTTTAAAAAACATACATCAAGCTTACACTAACTGATAAAACGTGCTTCTGAAAGAGATATTATCTCCAAGCAGGTTAAGAACTGAGCACTGAAGACAAAGCACATTTAGATGGAAAATCTATGCCATGAAATCACTAGACTTCTGAAAATTTTGAACTGTATTTGACAGCAGCATAAAGATAAGGTATTCCTTAGGTAGAAATATTAAAGAAAAAAACTGCTGCTCTACTACATTTTTCTTTATAAAGAAAAGATTGCTGTTTTACTCATTAAATTACATAAGAAGACTGTAGGCTACTGCTGCCCTACTTTTGTGTGCTTTTACACTGGTTATTCTATTTTCAAATGTTTGGAATTCAGCGAGTTTGATGTATCACTGTCTATTTCCTATCCTTTATTTCTTCATCTTAGTCTTCTTTACACTGTTTCACCTTCACCATTCTGTGTTGTATCTCCCCTGTTTTCTTCTCTTTAAATTATATTTCTGCTCTATTTCCTCCATCTCTTTTTCTTTGCTTCTTCTCCTTTGCATCTTCATTAGTTATTTCCTCTTCAAGATGTGATAAGACTTTCTGGAGGTTCCTAACTTCAGAGCCCTCTCCCTGATGAATGCTTCCTGCTCTAGTTCCAGGCAAGCTCACTGATGACAAATGTGACCATAACTATACTAGGAGAACACCTTTGTAAGCTAATATATTAAGCTGTATGTGTTTTCAGAAAAAGGATTGCTGGACTTCAAGAAAAATTTTTACATTCATTCTTACAGGGAAAAAATTGCTTTGCTACCTTTCAACTGAACTGAAAGTTAACAGAGCAGAGTATTAGAAGTCTGGGGACCAAATCCAGAAATAATGGATAAAGAAGTGACAACAAGGTGTTGCTCTACCATCTGTAACTGGATTAGACATTGGTGAAGCATGAGACAGACAGACTATTGTGTGATAGTGGCAATCTGATGCAACAAAGTTGTCAAAAGAAACTGTATTGTCCCTAGCTGAACAGCAAATTCCTGAAAAAATTAGTAAATTGAAAAAGCTGGGACATAACCAGTCATGGGTAATTTTTGATACTTTGTAGAAGATAGCCTTGATGTTCTCTGGTATTATATATCAGTTTGAGTATGATTAATAGTCAATAGGTATAGATACAGAGAGTAAGATGAAAGGCTTCTCTTCTACTGGGAACCTTAGTCCTGTAGATGTGTTTCCTGCTTGCTCTGAATTGACTGATAGTTACGGTTTTTTAAAGACAATGCAGAGTCATCTTAGAGGCACAGGGTATTACTTAAGGCTGGTGAGAACATTGACATGGCTTTATACTGTAACACTTCACATTTTCTGTGTTCATGCATTAAGGCTGATGCAAACAAACTGCCTACAGTATATAGCTGTGCAGTGTATATATATTTTCTGTGTGTGTATATATATGGTGCTTACGTACTCTCTATACATGCTGTATGGCATGAATCACAGAATTGTTGATAACTTCTGAAGACAGGAAAATTAAATCTAGAGGCCTTCTAAGTTTTGTGTTGTTTTTTTTTTTTGTGGAAAGTCAGCTAAGAATTCCTGACAGTCAAGCATGTAGTGTGTTGCTGCTTTGTAAAGATAGGTTCCTATTTTTATTTCTAGACCTGGTCAATCTATAAGATACATCTTTTAAACTGTCTCACCTTTCTGGTGCCTGCAAATACAGTTGTTTTGGAGATTGTCAGTGTTTCATCATTGTCTGTCTAGAGGAGAAGAGAGATTAGAATGGAAAAAACTTTAAATTTCTGGAGTGTAACAGTGTTAATTTATTTCATCTACCCATTTGGACTGGAATCATCACTTGAAAACTATGTATTTAAAAAAGAAAAAAGTGAAATGCTAACAAGCTTGCTTTGGGAATACTTTTTTTTCTCTGAAGTTGCAGATGAGATGTTTTTAAGAAGAGTTTCCAATGAGTTTCCATCTCTCTGACAGTGGAAGACCTCATCATTTGCTTTCTAGAGGTAATGGCAAGATTTTGATTTGGGCAGTGAGAAATGCAGAAAGGTGTGCTTAAACAAATCCCTTTGATTTAGTGCCATTATGAAATCACTGACATACCTTCCCAGTGGTGTTTGACTTGCTGTGAATGCTTGTATGGTGACCTTCTGTGGTCAATGTCATACAGCTCTATGATCTAGTGATGTTGTATTTGTACTAACAAAGCCATTGTCCCAAATCAGGCTTTTTTCCCCAGTCTGTGTTTTTGTCTGTCTTTTGTATGGTTACAGTCACGTCTGTAGGTCATCATTTCAGGTGTATAGTTAAAAGCCTAACATGGAGGAAGGGGCCATTAGGTCGTGCTGTTCAACTTCGGTAAACATAGCATTTTGTAGAGTAGGCAGAATCAGCTTTATGATAGTTTTTAGCAGGCGATCCCTACTGATGGTTAATGCTTATCTGTTTAGAATAAGATATTGTGGGGTTATGACAAGGGCTGGCTGCTCTCTGAGGCAGAGGCCTCACCCACCAGGGCCCTGTCCCATGGCCCAGCAGCAAGGTGAGCTGGGAATGCCAGGTGATGGTAACCAGGTTGAACCGAGTACAAGATCACCAGAAAAGTTTGTGATGGTGAGACAGGACAGAGGAGAAGCTGGGAAGTCAGTCCATGGATCATTCTCACCAGTCGGGTCTGGTGAGGGTAATCACATGAGAGACAGCCCAGTGATATCACAGAAGCACCATGGTGACAGGGCAACACTGAGCTCAGGAGGTCAGTCTGTGGGCTGAGGTTTGGACTGGGGGCCCGTTGCCAGACAGGGGGGCAGCTGTGGCTTGAGAGCTACGACACAGCTCTGACAGGGACTAAAGTGAGGTCCCAGAGTGAGCTGAACCGGGGCTCCATGGCCTAAAGGTGAGATGTGGGAGCCGCCCCCATCTCAGGCTGGGCAGGGCCTGCTCTCAGGGCCCTGAAAGGTAGAAGGCCTTAAAGTCTGTGTGGAAGTAGTATTATCTTGGAAGAACTGACACCGCTGCAGAGCAGTGTGGCAGCCAGTATCAAAACCAGATCTTTTTCACTTTCTCGTCTATTAGGTATTTTTTTTTACTGAATAATTACTAATAATACACAGTACTTATGAAATACGTAAACTGGAGTTGTACACAGGTAATCAGTGTATGAATGCACTCCGAAGAGTTTGAGCTTTGTATTGTCTGTGGTTCACACAATTTGGCAGCCCGTTTTGACTGAAAGCTGAACACTAAAGCCAAAGTTTAAGCTCTGATTGAAAATAATGCTTTTGTCCCCCACCCTTATAGTAGTAAGAAATTGTGGGGGCTTGTATGTCTATGTTTTTCTTGGAGAGAACTCCCTTCAAGGACATCTGTCTGCAAAAAGCAAGCTAGAGGACTGCAGTGTTCTTTGTTTAAAGCTGCCTTTGTGAACCTTATGTTGACTGCAGCCGGTGCAAAATATGGCAGTGTGATTTATATCCACAGTGTTGCCTGGATCCCATCAGTTGTGCTGATACAAATAGTCAGTGAACAAGAGCTGGCTTCCTTGTGTATTGCACTGTCAAACCATAAATCTATTAAGTGCAATAAAGAACAGAATTTTTTTTCTTTTTCTTTTCTTTTTCTTTTCTTTTTCTTTTCTTTTTCTTTTCTTTTTCTTTTCTTTTTCGTTTCTTTTTCTTTTTTTTTTTTTTTTGGTGTGTTTGTTTGTTTGTGGTTTTTTTGTTTCTTTTTGTTGTTGCTATTGAAATAGTGCAACTGAAACTTAAAGGTAGTTTTCACGTTTTCCATTCAGAGTCTTTTGTCCATTCACCATGTTTGGCTGCAGTAATTCACAGCTGGGAGTTTGTGATTATCCATTCATTTTCCATTCTTATTAGCGAAAACCAGGTATGAGGAAGACATATACAATATCTCCCAGGCAGGGGCTGGAACAGAAGCCTTGGGGAAGTATCACTATACTGGGCCTCTTAGATTGGCAATGGTTGGAGATGGGATTATCATAGAATCATTTAGGTTGGGTCTTTGATCTCAGCTGGTCTCATATGAGGTATCTAGAGCTTAGTTGCTGACTTAACATGGAATAACACATTCCAGACCAGTGGAAATAGTCCACTAGTCTGAAAAGGAGTTGGAATAAGAAAAAAGTGTAAAGCTGTGAAGACAAAGTAAAAATAGGCTAACACTCAGTAATATAGCTGATGAACTAGAGCGTGAACATCTGTAGGATGAACTACAGATGCTCAGATATTATGGTATGAAGAGAGTAGTATTAAGAACTGGTTTGGAAAGTTTGTTCTCTGTAGTCTTATTTGTCTTCTGCCTCTGTGCAGGTGAAAGCTGATCCATCCATACTAAAACAACCTCTGAGTAATAAAAAAACGTAGTCCTAGTTTGTGTTCTCCTGTTCTTCCAGTTCTGGTGCCATTGTTTGACAGGTATTTCAATCCTATATGTACACAGTTTTCCCTGTATGATTCTTTTGCATGCTTGAGTCACGTATTGTCTTGTTGTATTCTTTACCAAAGTTAATGTTGTATATTTCTGTGAGGATAACTGTGCACAGAATACCTATTTGAGTGCAATGTTCAGTGCAGCCAGATGTGACACACCAAATGCTCAGATCTTTAAAAGTCTGTAGTCTTGGTTTGGAAACTTGTGTACAAGTGTGCAAGTAATTCAAATTTAGCACAATGCCTGTCGTCTTGTTTGATGTGACGGTTTGATAGCTCATAGGAGAATGTTAACTTGAGAAGTGTGGTTCTCAAGTGATATGTTCTATCAAAGGATAACGTAAAAGAAACTGTATACTTTCTTAGTGTTGCTTTCTTGTGTTTCCTAGTGGTATATTCTCTTTGACAAGTAAAAAAGGAATCGGACAGTTTCTGTGTTTTCAGTGGAAAAAGTTTATAGCTATGGGTTCACAATCCCTTTGTAGATACTAACTTCCTACTTCAGAGAGCGAGTTACATCATTCTGATAATCCACATATACAAAGATTTGATAGAAAAAACGCTCACTTGTAGATTTTTTTGGCCCTTTTGTGCAGAAGATCAGACTAAGTTTATCAATTGTCTCTTCCTGTTCTCTTGAAATATCTTAAGGAATTAATTCTTCATCAAGGTGGAAAAGAGCAATGGCCCTATGGCTGCTTTTGGGGCTGTCCAACCCTCACAACCGCACAACAAAGGTAGTGATGAATTTCATGGGTCTAAGCATTACTTTTCTTTTTTTTTTTTTTCCTTTTAAATGTGTTATTGAACAAAAGTGAGAGTCTTTATAGGTTAATTTACCAATAGCATGATTTGGAAACTACACAATACTGTGTGAAACAAAACATTCTGTGTTTTTAAAAACATTAACACATTGGATATTTTTACTGTTTCCAGATGTCATGTTATTGACTTGCTGTTACTGGCTTTGTACTACTGGCTTACCAGTTTTGGATTTCTTATGAACCCCTTGTTGCTGGTTAGACAGTACTGTTTTAGAGGGGAAATGTCATTTGGAAGGACTTCTTGAGTTTGATTGTTTGTATATGATGGAGCAAAATAAGAAATAGTTAAGAACAGATAGTAGCTAGACTTGTATTGACTTACTGTCGTCTCTCTAGGTCTGTAGATTCCTTGCAGTGCAGGAGAAAGGAGGGCATTCTGTTGTCTTGTAATTTAACTGAGGGAAAGGTAGATTGACTAATTGGAACAAGAGTCCATTTAAAAATAAATTACGCTCTTTGCTGAGAGTGCACTGGATGAATTGCATGTACTTCACCAGGGCTGGAAGTGCACAAGTATTTGGATTTAAGCACACTGGGCAATGAAGTCATTCCTGCACAGTGGTGATTCATTTATATATTGGTGTCCTGGTTTGAGTGAGAACTAATTCTGTTCAGTGATTTTATTTTTCAGCTCAGTTCTTCTAACTAACTGCACTGTCTGAAGTTAGCAGTGTGTTTTCACAGGCAGTGTCTGCTTCTAGCAGCGATACCACTCTATGTTTAGAGTTGATATCAAGGATTGGTGTGCAGACCAAGGCCACTGCTGGACCTTGTGTACCAACCACATTGGGGGGTGCAGAAAGTAAAAGGCCGCACTTGCAGAAAGGAGCAGACAGGACAGGGGACCCTAAACTGAGCAGTGAGGGATTCCAGCCCATATACCTCATATTCGGTATAAAGCTGAAGGGTCACGGGGTTCAGGTGGGCTGCTCTTCCTCTCCTCTTTGATGGCTGACATCTGAGGAGGCCTCTGTCTGTTCTGCCGTCGATCCCGATCTGTGAGTTCCTGAATCCAGTACCAGAATCCAGCTCCTGAACATGTTTCCCAACTGCCTCTGGGCCTAGTATGGGACTTGCCCAGTGCCTGCCACAGCATCAGTGGCGATGGTGGCATAATTGCTGTGGGGGGGGTTGGGTTTGATACTGGTTTTATATATATCTGTATATATTCCATTTTATTATTATTTTCATTTTCATTAAAGCTATTCTAGTTTTCTTTTCTAGTTGCTAAGTCTCTCTCTCTTATTCCCTTTCTCTTCCCCCTTGGGGATGGAGGGGGGTTAACAGAGAACATCTGTCTAGCGGGCTGCCCTGACCCTAAACTTTGACAATTGCCTTATTGACAATGTAAAAATATGTTAAGTATTAATATGCATGAGAGAATAACTTGGTCTACCAATTCAGATGATCATACTGTTAAACCATTGACTGCTTCTGGTTGAGGTGCTCTCTCAGTTTGTTTTTTTACTGTATCGCTGAGTAAGTGATAGACCAAGTGATATCACCAAGTTAGCCTGAGGAAGAAAGATGCAGTGCTTTGTCCAATGCACATTTTGTAGTAAATGAGATTTTAAAAACAAAGGACTGGTTCATTTAATATGAATGGTCTTTCTTCAGCCATAAACATATAAACTTTATGCAGTGAGAAGTGGGATGTGGTGATGCTTTTGTAAGTAATGCACATAGAGACTGATGCAATGCAAAGGAAAAGAATCAGAAAGACTTCACCTTGCTTTAGAGCAGGCTGCAAGCAGTTTTCTTTCTGTTTTGTTGTTCAGTCTTCATTTTGCCTCTTTTCATCATTTGGAGCCGGTGCCACAGGCTTTTATTTTCTGAAGTGTTTTTTTTTCTCTCTTCCTTTTTTATTTTTCCCTTGAATTTAACTGTCTCCCATCACCCAAGCCATTTTCAAAATATCTAATTTTTTTTTTTTTTTGAAGGGGCAAGATGCAGGAGAGTGAGGAGAATGCCTAAAGTAAAATAGGATGAGACAGGAGGCTCCTTACAATCCTGATGTTGACTGTATGGTTGTCCCATATGCTCGGGACATATGCTGGTGGGGCAGGGAATCAAACAGAAGTAATTTGTTTAGATGCAACAATCACAGAATTCCTTGCTTAACCCTGTCTGCACCTCTGTCCTTCTCTATTGTTTATGAAGAAAGACATGTCTGGGAGGAAAGACAGCTAATTTCTAGGCTACTTTTCTCATAGGAAAACTGTGCTTACAACCAGGTAAAATGTGGACAGATCATGGTGCTGGTTATAAGACACAATAAAAAATGGGGTTGTTATACAGACTTTATTCATTTCTCCTGAGGTAAAGATGATTCAATTGTAAGTACTGATGTAGCCCATTTTCACAGTCTTTGATGAATTTAACTTGATGTTTCCTTAAACAGCATAGACAGAGAAAAAAAACCCTGTTTATGTGTTACTTGTCAGTTTTGAAGTTTTGAAGTGCTTTTGGAAATAAACAGCATATTCTTTTGCTGACAGGATTTGAAATCTAGCAATCAGCGAGATGAAATTGCTGCAGCACGTGCATCCCTGAAGGAAAATTCCTCTCTTCTACATTCAATATGTTCAGCTTGTTTGGAACATTCAGATGTTGCATCCCTTACAGCCAGCAAGGATTCAATTTGCAATGAAATACAGAATGCTCTCAATGTAATTTCTAATGCTTCCCAAGGAGTTGGAAATAAAGTGGAACAGCCTACATCTCTCACAGCTACACTTGGAAATGCACTTGATGAGCTTGAGGTATGTAAAAGTGTGAGACTGCAACATTTTTGCAAAAATGCTTTATTTCATTTTGTAAAAAAATTAACTGTTGCTTAGTTCTAGTCTAAATAATACCACTAAATTATTTTACTGGGAGGGTTCACTTCCTTCAAAAGAGTTTGGAATTAAGTCTACATGTATGTCCAATGTTTGTCTTACTTGGAACAGCAGGGAAGAATTAGAACCACGTGTGTCATCAATGATGGAGACAGACACATCCTTGAATAAGCAAGCAGAACCCATGGGTTTAGTTTACAAGTAACAGTAATTATCAGATGATGGTGATCATACTTTGCCTGCATTTGACTGGTACAATGTAAGTTGAAGTCCTTTACTCCAGAACTTGTAATTGGGATCATTATGTAATTTATATAACTGAAGGATTTAGAAACCTAATTACATTTTCTGCTTACCATTAAATAAAGTGAGGTAACCAATATGCTTTCACAAATTGTGCATTTCTACTTCTGTTATTTAAGGAAATACTTGGAGAAATTAAATTCTTTCTTCACTGCTGACCTAATCCTAAACTTTTGTCTGGAGCATTTGCTTTTTCTCATGGCTGCTCTGGCTCTTATCAGTGTTATTTTTGATTGTCCTGACAAAAATGGTAAAAGACTTCCTGTAGATGAGATTACAGACCATGTTATTCATTGGTGTAACTGATGTAGGCCCAGATCAATGGAAGGAATTAAAGTTTCTGAATTTCTGGCCTTTTTTGGTTGTAAATTCTGGAGTTTACTAGATCTCAGCCCTGGAACTCCAATATTGTTGATACATTTTTAGGAGAATTGGTGTTATTACAGATGGTGATAGATATTGTCTAAACTTTCAATGAAAGGTTAGAGAAATATGTTGAAATATGACACAACTCTTGTAGTGGCAGTTTATGGATCAAAACAGACCACTCAGTCATGCTCAGTGTTGAATATGACAGGTTTTTTCACCCCAAAGGATCAGGCTACAATTCCACTTTACATGTCATCCTTCCTTGCTTCTCACATCAACTATAGTTTCCAATTTATTCATTTTTCTTTAAATAGAAGAAAAAGGAAACATTTAAGAGTAATACATGATTTTCTGCAATGAAACTCTGAACTGCAAATGATATACTTTAAATGAGAGCTATTATTTACCTGGTTTACTTAGAAATTTTTAAACAAAATTGTGACTGGAGATGATTTCACCTTGACTTCATGTAAGCAGTACCATTTCAATTACTTTAAAAAATATATATAATTAAATTTATTATTGTTTTAAAATTTAAGATTTGTGATAATCAAAAAATGGTAAAAAGTGTCTTTTGGATTGAATTGGTTTTCATTTGGAAACATAAGAGCATAGAAGCCTGATTGTTGTAAAAAGCCATTTGTTTATGGGGTTTAAAATATTTTTACCTAGGTAACACAGATGGGAATTGAAGCTGTGTGAGTTAGATAAAGCACAATTTATAGAGCATTTAGCTTCTTAAAATGATTTTATGAGTTAGATGGTTGCACTTTTCTTTCTTTACAGTAAAGTTCTATTGGCTAAGGACCTGAAATAACCTTTGCTCTATCTTCTTGTTGCAAATACAGTGCCATGAAATAGACTGATGTAGTAAATAGTCTGTTGGGAACGAATCTCATTAAATGTTTATAGTGTGGAAATGTATCACAGAGCTTACCCAACAATCGAGCATCTAGATGTTTTGCAATGTCATTCTTGCTTTGCCAGTGCTGGCAGTGTGAAAGTTATTACAGATTTATAGGTGAGGAAACCGCCAGTAAAATTAGAGCAGCTGACTCTTAAATCAGGAGATTCTCAAAGATTCCTCTTAAAGGCTCCATATAACTACCATGTCGTTCATAAATAAATGCAGAATTGTAACACTGCAAATTTAATTGCATATTAACGTCTGTGTTAAAAGAGTACATAGGTGCAGGTTTCCCTTTCCCTTGTCTTGCATCTTCTGACTGTAAAGAGATTTCTCACAAAATAATACAGATCTTGCATTCCTGACTCCCTGTCAACACCTCATCTGGTAGGTGGTCCTCTGATGACTGCAACTGTCTAGCAGAGCAATTACATATGAGATATCAAAATACTATAAATCAGTCCAAAATGTCAGGAAATAAAACTGGGTTTCTGGATACCTATGATCCCTCTTTTTCATGGATCAGAAAACCAATGAGGGAGTAAATAAGGATCTAATAACTCATTTTAAATGCTCACTTATGCCTAAGACATCAGGTAGCAAAAAGTGTTTAGCACTGTTAAAGCAAAACTGTGGAACTGCTTATTGCATATCTGGTGTCTTCTGACTGGTTGGAAATGGGACTGTTGTTTCTGTGTAGAAGTACTGATCATAAACAATTGATGAAATTGCTTGAGAAATTTAATCTGTGGGCAGAGTCTTAAGTCATATTTTCCTGGTTATTATTGCCTAGATTTTGTTATTTTTTTAAATTTTTTTTTTCAGAGATGAACTGTAGTAGCTGTTTTTGACAGTGCTATTTGTCCATCTTTCCATGAACTTTCTACAAACTGTCTTCTAGAGGAAAACATTTCCCCTCTGGTTTCATCTGAGATTGGAAGGCAGTCCCTTTGCTAGCTAAATGGCTGATTGGCTGCAGCCTTGAAGTGTGGCTTGGTCTTCCACAATTCAGAAAGCTGTTTTTTTTCTGTAGTAACACTAAAATATTCTACTTGGCAGGTGTCTTTTACTTTATGATGGACATTGTACTTATAGCTTAGCATTGAGGGTGCTTACCTGAGATACAGGAGTGCAACCGTGCAGTTGCTGCTCCAGTGGACCAAGTGGCACAGCTCCAGCAGATATTGGGTACCATGGAACACTTTGGAATTAAGGACTGTAATGTGAGTGAAGGGAGACAAGAGTTTCAAATCTCTAACACAATATAAACCCATCTTCCACATCAGAAATGGGCGTCCTGAGCTTTGGAAAGTGACTGTATTTTAGGATGCTTTCCCTTGTCATTCTTAGTTCATCATGGATGAATCTTTTGTGTATGATCAGTTCAAAATTATCTGTTGGATGTAAGCTAATTATATATATGTTTAAAAGGTAAATATTTAAACATTAATGAATACAGTTTTCCACATCTGCATTAATATGCTAGTTATTGAAGTCCAAGATGTTTCATTTTTAGTTTTGCTGTCTTTCGATGTAGCCAGAGTGATGAAGACCAAGATAATGCATCCATTTAAACACTTGTTATGCAGGAAAATACAGTTTCTACTGCTGAGAACTATTTTTGATTCTGCTTTTAAAGTTACTCATTCTTACTTGGAGGGGTGACAGCTGGAAGGGGTTAATTTCCCCTGCACTTCAGAGTCCTTAATGGCACTTCTTTACAATTTCCTTCATTTCCCTTATTTCCTGCAATGCATATTGAGTCTTGTAGTAACTTAGCTTGTCTCCAGGTAAATTTGGTACAGTTTTCCTCTGTATTTAGCCATAATCTCATTATTATAAAGAAGCTCATCAAAGAGAATAATGAGGAAAAAATGGATGCCTTATACTCATGCTAGTAATATGTTATGCTTGTGAACAAATGATACCTTTCTGCCTTCACCCTTCCAGAACAGTGTCCTCGGGTATATTTCTTTCCTTCTGTAGAAATAGCTATCATAGCAAAGGACACAGGATTCTTAATGTTTTAATTGCAGTAGGAAGGCTTCTGGTAACAACTTTAAGAGCTGGATTACTGCTCCTATCAGGTCTGGCTCTAGGAATTGGCAATTAAGAAGTTGCCTGCAAAAGCAAAATTGCTTGTGCTGTTGCCTAGGAGAGCCAGCATGACTCCAGCCATTGCCAACAAGAGTTTAGGGTATATGGAGATATTTCAGAGTAGAAGAGCAAGTTGTCTTCATCCTGACCAAGTGCTCTTTCTTTTCTTTGGGTTTTAGCCTTATGGAAGGATTTGCCAGACCCTGGCAAAATCTCAGCTTTTCTTCTCTTATTCTTGGAGAGGGCAAAATTTGGATTTTTCTAACTACAGAGTAGTTCTTAACTGGCTCCAACTTCTCTGCCTCTTAAAAAGAGGATGAAAGCAGTGGACTGGCTCTTTCCTTTGCTCTGTCTTTGTGAGTGGGCAAATTATTGTTTCATCCTACTGCTGAGAATACTTAAATAACTAGAATGCTTTTAAATGTGATGGAGGACTTCAAGGCAGTGGAACAGTGGTGGAGGAGGAATGTTTAGAAACTTAGACTGATCCTGCAAGTTGGGAAATCAAAACTTCCGTGTGAATGAGGCAGCAATGCAGAAAGAACCTGCACTGGTTTCCTTTGAAAATATTCACATTATGAATATTTCCATATGCCATTATGAAGTTGGATTTTTCTCTATTTTTTTCTGGAAAATCTCCTAGCTGTCTTGAAAAAGTGTATTTCAGAAAAGATTGGAGGATATAACATGTAATTAACTTTTCCTTTCCCTAAATTGTACCGTGGGAACTCAGACAGAATGCCCATGGAAACATGCAGCTGTCCAGGTCACAGTCTGTAAGGAAGGTCACAGCCTGGCACTGGCAACAAATGACAGTGATGGGAACTGCTGCTTGCAGTGTGAAGAGCTGTGAGCAGATCTCCTCTGCTGAGTAGCAAAGTTACAAGAGGAAGGTGAAAGGCTGAGGAGCGTCAAGGAAGCTGAGCAGTAGGATTTGGTAACATGAATATTGGCTTAGAACTAGTGAGGTCTGAATGGCAAAGGGATCTCAGCTTTGTCTGCAAATGACCTGTATGCTCAGCCTCAGTAGGGAAAGCTGAATCTGCTAAAGTCAAAAGTATTTTTGATACTTCAGGAGGAAAGGGATGGTTGCAAGTCTAGGAAGCATATATAATGTCACTGTAGTTCTTACAAGTTAAAAAGTAAAGCAACAACTTTTAATTGGGCTGACTTATCTTACCAGTATCCTTAATGTTTTCCAGAATTTAATTATACTGGATCCTCTTGTAGTGGTTGAAGAGAAAATAAGGCCATCACTAGAGAAACGTCTGGAAGCCATTATCAGTGGAGCAGCTTTGCTAGCTGATTCTTCCTGCACGCGTGATTTTCATCGGGAACGCATCATTGCTGAATGCAATGCCATCCGCCAAGCTCTCCAAGACCTGCTTTCTGAATACATAAACAATGTAAGTAACCAGAGGTTTTTTTTTCCTTTTCCAATTGCCTGTTTGAAAGCTTATTTTAGTGTGTATTAGAACTTAACCTATAATTGGTCTAAATTAGTTTTACCTGTATTTCTCAACATGCTCTTTAAAAGGCTGAAAAGAACACTTTTCTATGTAAATAAAAGTAGAAGCTAAATACAGATCCTGACAATGAGTGCAAATCATATTATGTCATACAACGTGTGGAAAATGCTGTGTTACAGATACAGTGCACACGTTTGGGTTATTTCATGCATATTTTGAACTCTCAGTAGTATGGAACAGACATAATCCTTCAGATGTTAGCAACAAGAGTTTATAATGTCACTTCCTAGACCAGAGTTTGTAAATGTAATCTCTGTTCCTGTAGAATGCAACAATTTCAATAACAATTTGTTAAAACAGAAGTATCATCTTAAAGGAGAGTGTTCACACCACTGTATTTGATCTGTGTAAGAGCACCAAGTTACAAGTGTAAGAATAACTTAATTAGTCCTAGAAATCTAGGACTGTTTGGTAAATCCCCAAATCAGGTGGTCTGGCATGCTTCATCTGTGAATTTTTGAAAAGTAATATAGTTTGATCATGTTTTAAAAATAACTATCAGCTTTTAAGTATGAATTTGGCACATCTCACGTCTGGCAGTTAAATGATAAATTAGTGGAGACTTGGATATTATTAATATGGGTACACAGTGTTAATATCACGCTTTTTCTCTGGAAATATTTTCTCTAGACATACTGTTCTTATCTAATGTTATCTCAAGATGATTCATCAAGCACATTGAGAGGATAATTGTATGGTGCAGCTATTTGTTTCTTTTTTTTGGAAGCTGAAATTCCTTTCTGTTCTGTAAACCATACTAGGTAACCCAGTCCGAAACTCTTCTACTGAGACAGTTTTCTTTGTCTTAGCCTATTGTCATTAGGATAATGAAGTGAAGGGACTAAGGTAATCTATCCACATCAGGTGTTTTTTCATTTCACAGATATTGTACTTGTTGATATTTTCTCTTTATTAATTGGGGGGCAGGTAGAATTTACAGCTGATTTATTCCATTTTCTGTGAATTCAAGTTGTTCTTTTAGTCCCTATACCAGATAAAGATGCTTTCATATTTTTACTCACAATTTAGCTGCCATTTCTGTTGAATGCAATATAATTCTTGGACCCCTTTTGGCGATGCTTTACACATGGATTAGCTGTGTGAGATTTCTTTAGCTCTGGTTAGCTTGGGATGTTAGTGTTTGATACCTCTTGTAGAAGATGTCTGGTTTAGGGTGAAACAAGTTTGCTGTTAAATGACTAAAAATTTAATAAGGGAAGACATCAACACTTTAACGGTTGGACTGGATGATCTTAAAGGTCTTTTCCAACCAAAATAATTCTATAATTCTAACTTGTAGTAGCCAGAGTATGTGGGAGGATGCAGATGTGTTGTATTTCTTTAGGACCGATACTGGTCCTAAAGATCACTGTGGGTTTGTCACAAGAGTGCTTTGCAGGAATTCTGTATCTTTCAGGAGTAAAGCTATGTGATTATAAGTTAGATGGTCTTAATCTCTTGGACCCTTGAAACAAAATAGTGATTATCTTTTCTATTTCAGAAGCAATCATGGTTTTAGGGTTACATAATGCAGACTAATGAGAAAAGAAGAATACATAACCCACTCCTGACTTGAGGAAGTCAGGAATTAGCTATTTAAATTCGGCAAAAAGGGAAAATGTCACATAATTTGCTGCAGAACACAATGTCTGCACAAAGTGGCAAAGATGAGGAAGGAAGCGGAAAGGAAGAAATACAACATACCAGCTGAGAGGTGTTATATTAGGGTTAGATGACAGGACTGAATTTAAAACTTTTAGTTTCTTATAGTTCCCTTGGTCTGCTTATACAATTAATATTGATCTCAGTCAAAAACCTCTCACCAAGAATAGTTTATGGCTATTACTGAGACCACATTAAATACATTTTTCCTTGAAAAGATTATCAGATGTCATTACTTTATTTCACAACTCTAACTCATTGAGGAGTAGACGATAGATCCAGGAGACAGTGCTGATTTATCACTGTCTTCTGGGCTCTTCTATTAATAATTTCAATAAAGTAGGGCTGTGAATTGAATGAGCTATAAAAATTATTCCAGCCATTTGTTAGCATAGTACAATTTAAGGACCAGTTTGTGATTCCCTTGCTCTCCTTGGGAGCACCGTTGTACTCCACAAGCGATTGCACTGTCCTCGTGATACCTGATGTGAGTTTATGGGTATGTTCTCATGGAGTATTTGTGCCCTGTGCCCAGAGTGAGGCACTGACACTCTGTACCACAGCTTGTATGTGAGAGTGGAAAGGTTTCCTTGCCCACTATTCACAAAGGGCATACTTCTGCTCCTGTCTTTGTTCTGATGGTGTATGGTTCACAAAACAGCCTACCCATTGTCATTTCAGTTCTTTTCAGTGATTCTTAAATGAGTTGTAGTTTTGTCTGGATATGTGCCTGTCATTTCTTGCTAGTGTATTGGTTTGATTTACTTTTCTTAAAGCTGCTTCCTATCTGAGTGTTGATACTGGGAACTCCATTGCTTCAGAGACACCACACACAGTAAGTGCCATCTTCACAAATCCTTCTCTAACAGCTGTTTTGCCTGGAAACTGTATGAGCTGTCCTGACACTACCAGTGTCTCTCTAAAGCCCCTGGGTCTGATGCTGATGGTAGATGTGGCCTGTCTGGTTAAGTGTTTAGCTTTAACAGGATCATGGCTGAGGACTTGAGCGCCTAAATTCTGTGTAAGTTCAACATCATCTGTTTTTCTGAAAGTAGCCTTCAGTGCCTAAACAAATGCACAGGGACTTATGATTTAGCCCTAACTATTTGAAACAGTATAAGGAATATAGCTTTTTGTGGTAATTAATTTGGTTTATGTTTGGTGGGGCTTTTTTCCTCAGCTATACAAAGTCTCTAATAAGCCTTAAGGACATCAAGTGAAATCAAGGGCCTAGTGCTGTCAGTGATGAAATTTAGAGTTTTTACTGCAAGCTGGGAGAAACATATTTTCAGTAGATACTACCTTTTATTTAAGTGGCAGTTTTTCAGAGAGGCGATATCACAGCGAGGTGACGCAACGGGAAGTGAAGCATAATGTTCTCTACACTATTAAGTTCCTTTATGCTGTCTCCAGGAAGCTTTAAGTTTTTCTGTTCACAAAGTAATTCAGACATAGAGTAAATTGCAAATATATTTATAATTCTTCTGAAAGGCAACAATTTTTCTTCTGGTACTTTGAAACTATTTCTATACTATTGTTATCCTCTGAATTTTAGATGTATATTGTTATGGGATATATTTGCATTTCAGAACATCAAATGATGATGGAATTACTACTGTGAATTTGGATAGAATCATACTATGATGTGTGGATAATAATGTATCCATAGGAAGAATCATTTTGTTCTGGTAATAAGCACTTTCATTTTTCTAATGACAAGCTCTTGTCTTGTCTCTGCTCTCCCTTTAAAATGATAAGTTATTGAATACATTGGAGTGCAGCAATACTAACTTCATGTTTCTGGAGTTCTCTGCTTTTACTCCCAGTCATAGTAGGGATATGCATTTACCTGGGTGATCAAAAGGAATAATAGAGTTGTGATTGAGTGTGGCTGAAAGTGGCTGCTGTGAGCAGCAATTAGGGTGATTTCAGGCACTGCTTTCTCAGCTGTTATTAGATAGGGAGGGTATGTCTGAACAGTTATTCTGCACCCACCTCTGAGCTGGAATAAAGATCTCTTCGGACAAGGCTGAAAAAAGGTTGGTAAAGAAATGTCAGATACACTGATGGTATGATAGCTATTGTCTTGAATTAAAGTTTCCTTACTTTTTGGAATGTTTCATGATATTTGAACTTCATTAGTTTCCCAGCTTATTGTGGATATTAGTTGAATGTGTATATATACACACACCATTATGCGTACTGGGCCGGTATACTTTATGTCTTTTCTGATAGGTTGTGATTCCATTTTTTCTTCTATATTCCAAAAACATCTGTTTCT
The DNA here is from genome assembly GCA_024336885.1 of Actenoides hombroni. NCBI lineage: Eukaryota > Metazoa > Chordata > Aves > Coraciiformes > Alcedinidae > Actenoides > Actenoides hombroni. The sequence continues at coordinate 1,141,283 of WUAM01000020.1, forward strand.
TAACTGGGTTTTTATATTAAAATTACCTTAGCTTTTGGGTCAAATAATGTCAATAAAATAGTTTTCATTTTCAAAGTTTTTACTTATTTTCAAGACATCTATCTTTAAAGATAGTTTTAAAGGACAATATGAAAATACATCTATAAAACCAATATTCTCTTGTTTTATTTAAATACATTAGCCAGCTTCGTATAACATGTCAGTGCCACAAAATAATTTCTCTTGTTAAATATTTTACACACGATTCAGAAAAATATGTGACTGTACAAGCTAGCAGCAAGTTGGTAATTTTGTCTGCAGTTCTGGGCATGCCTGTGCTTTTTGTGCCACAGGCAGTGGTGGCTGCTGCTGCTCACTGCAGCACAGCTATACCCTGAGTGTGTCATGGAGCAGAGCCAAGCCATTCCTTCTCACACCAACAGTGGTTTCAGGCTCTTAATGAGACATTTAAGAAAGTGGGAGGAGACTAAAGGTAGGTTTTACATTGAGGCCAGATCTGTGGACTGAAGTTGACCACGCTGTATGAATTTCGATTACATATCTAGGGTACTGACTGTGCATGTAGGCTAAGGGCAGGCTAGGCTGAGGCTGACTACATCTCATTTGCTTTGTGGCAGACAGTATTGGACCACTCCAGGAATGATGCTGCAAGGTAGATGAAGTAATTGGTGACAGATAGTGAAGCATCTGTATCACATATAGGGCATACTTCACACTCACTGGGAATACAGCTGCTGGAGCTTTATCTTCTTGGGTTTCCTGAAGGTTCTTTGAAACCCTGTTGCTTCACTGCATATTTGTGTCCACAGCTTCATGATGTGAGATACATTTGGATTTCAGGCATATTTGAATCTGAGCATATAAACTGAAATGCTGGGAGGATGAGACTACGAGCTATGATCCCTGCAAGTAGGGAGACACCCGAGACAGGGAGTGAGATGGACTGTGCTGAACCCTGTAAGAAAAGGTGTGCAGTACAGAGCCCCCTGTAGCCGTGGGGAAGGTCCAACTGTGGGAAAGATGATGTGATAGATGCTTGGGACATCTGCAGTTAGGTTTGTCCAGGTTTCAAATTTTAATTGTAGTTCACTTACTGGAACGTGACCATTGAAAATGCAAAACCAGAAAATGGATGGAAAACCAGGAGTGTTTGTTTATTGATGGCATGGTTCTGGGCCATACCCTTTGTCTCAACTCATCAATTTGAGTTCTGTGGAGTGCTAGTGCCTTGCTTTACCCTGTATTGAATACTCTTCAACAGCAGCTAAAGGTCTGACCCACTGTCTCTCTGTAGAGACTGCCTATGATTGATAACATTTTGTGTAGTGTTTTATTGCCATTCTTACTCTTCTGGAGTGGGGACATATAGATACTGCAAGTGTACAGATGCATCAAACTTTATGTTACTTGTATTTTATGGTTTCCTGGTGAAGACTCTTAACACTTCCCTGGATAGAGGGAAGACAAGACATTTTGGTTTATCATCACAGTGGTGCAGTGTGTCTTGCATTTAAGCTACTTAATCTTGTTCCGAGCAGTGGATTTTTCATGTTAGTGCTCAGGGGGAACATACTTGGTAGTTCTGGAAATTTCCTTTCTTAATTACCTGTGTGCTATAGCTGCAGAAATGTTGGATTACTGATGGCTAATAAGATGTACATGAAAAGACTGGTACTCCATAAGTAAGAAATTAGGGCACAAAATCCTATCTTTTACCAGAGAAAATGCACATTGTGTGAATCAAATAACAAAACCTCTGAAAAAGCTCCAGACACTTCTCATATCTGCTACAGCTCTTTATGGTAAAGCTTACGTAAAGGCTCACGTGGCCCATTCCTGTCAGGCTTCAGAGAACACAAGCAATTTCAGAAAACATAGTGGTTGTCACTTTTTAAGTTTCATTACTTTTTGGCTACTTTGCATTTCTGTTTTGGAGTGGGGGTGTACTGAGCAATCTTAATATGGGTATTTTTTCATACGGTGCTGAAAATATATTTGGAATGTATAATTTCCTTCATGAATACATTTTTCATCACTTAAAAGTTTAAACCTTCTCATCTCAGTAGCTGGCAGCTACTGTTTGCTCTTCTGTAGAATGCTGCTGCGGTGATGTGTGTGAAAATTTTTTCATAAGAGATCTTCTTGACAAATATCAAAAGTGTTACAACCAGTTCACAGATTGTATATTGATACATGCCTTAATATGTGTATTTTACCATTTTCACATTGTTTGTCCTTTTTTCTTGCTGTTGCTGATGGTGAGACTACTGTAAGGATCTTAACATTTCTGCAAAGGCATTTACATCTTTTTACGGAGCTCCAAAATATGGTTTGACTGTAGCTTCCAGTGAAATGATTTGTGTGACTGCATGAGATTGTGAATATGCACAATTGATAATTCATCTCATTAATTTAAGAGTCTAAGAGCTATGACTGAAGAAATGGGTTTTCATGTACATCTTTGTACCTTTTTCTGTTTAGCTTGATGTACATCTAACTTTTCTTTTTGTATAATGAAAATGATTCCAAACAATCATACACGACACAGATGAAGATTACAGCACCTATTTATAGAGTTATGTTAAATATGCTATTTGTTCAATAACATACTGCAGTATTGGATGCTTCGAATTGTTGCCGGTGATGTCTAGGGAGCTAGGAACAGGGAACTGTTTGACTTGTTCCTCATGGTTGCTTCCACTTTTTTTCTCTAACATGTATCTTGAAAAGTTCTGTGTAACTGCTCTCTCCTTGAAGAACTGAGCCCAAACTTTGCAGATTGGACTGACCAGAGAGTATGAAGAAATTCCTTGTTAAGGTCTTCAGGAACAGAAGAGCTGTTGGTGCAAGAGTTTTAACTAGCTGACTTCCTGAGATACTTCCTTTCTGTACTTTTTTGTAGGAACATGAACAGACAGAGCTTGTATTCAAGTGTTTTGCTAAAAAGAAAGGATTGAAATGTTCTTACTTTATTATCTTCTTCATAGTCAAATATTTTAAAAGCACTTCTGTTACAGAGAAGTTTGGAAGTCATGTATAGCAAAATGTAAGCTATAAAAATTTCAATGTGTGATGTGTGGGCGAGAAGTGTCACTTAGATTTTTCTTATTCAGGGTTATTATAATGACTTTATCGAGTATTATGTTTTTGGAAAAAGCATTTATTCCAGTAAAATTGGTATGCCCATATGGCATATTATGCTGGCATTTATGCAGGAAAACATGTAGCTTTCATAATTCTGTTGTTGACATTGGCTGAGTACTTAGTTCAGTTGACTTTGAACACTCCTACAGTGGTTTTTCTTACATTTTATATGTGCCATGTGTAATTGAAAATTATTTTTCTAAATATTTACTTCTGTGAAACATTTAGTTTTATGGGGAAATTAGATATTAAATGTTCAGGAAGGACATCTTAAGTGCGCTTAAGGGACAAAAGTACTCTAGTGAATTCCCCAAATAGATTTACATTTGAAAATTAAGCTGCTGTTAAAGTTACCTGATTATAGATGGTCTTACAGAATTTTCAATAAATTGGGATTTATGCACGTGAGCTAAAGAAAAATAATGAAAGATTTTTTTTATGCTTAAGCCACGTTTTTCATTTAACGGTTCTGAGCCAAGCTATTTCAGGATTAATCGGATCTTAACTTAAGGCTTGCATTGAAGTAATGTAGCGTGCTGAGCGACTCATGGCTCTGTAGAGGATGATGCAGTACAATAGACAGTAATTTGTATTTGGTATAGCTGACAGAACTGGAAATACATTGGGTTGCTGAAGACTAATTTTTTTTTTCAGGGAGCCTTCAATACAGTAGCATTTTTCTCTCTCCAAGATGAAATTTGATTATGGTAATAAACAAGCATTACAAATAAATATTAAACTATTTTTTAACATCTACCTAGCTGTTTAATTTAAGAAAGTTTTTCTTACAGTTTATGGAAAATGGTTGTCATTATGTGACAAGTTCTTGTTAATGTAATGATTATTATTAAAAAGATCAGTCATTGATAGCTTAGGGAATTTTTACTAGAATATTGATATTGCAAACAAATGGAAGACCAAATGCAACTTTTTAATGAAAGAATTATTTTTTTCTAAACAAATCCAAAATGCCTTAAATTGTTACCCTAATAAATCCTCTGGATGGTTTTCAACTTGACTTTAGTCAGCATGGCTGCCTGATACTGTCTCCCATGACACAAGCTGATCAAGTGTAGACTAGATAAGTTGACAGTGAGTGGGGCTGAAAACTGACTAAAGTGCTGTTCTCCAAGGGTTGGGATCAGCCTCCTAGGGTCCTGGTAGCATACCCCTGGGGTCCATACTGGTTCCAGTGCCACAGCATGCACTGTTGGCGAGCTTGCTGATTATAGAAAACCGAGAGGAATGGCTGATGCACCAGCTGGTTGTGATGCCTTTTAGAGGTAACTCAACTGGCAGGAGAAAAGGGCTGACAGGGAACCTCCTGCAGTTCAAGAAAGGGAAAGGCCAAGCCCTACGCCACGTTGGCCACGAGCCAGCAATGTACTCTTGCAGCAAAGGCCAACAGCCTCCCAGGCTCCACTAGGAAGATAATAGCCAGCAGGTCAAGGGGGTGATCCTCTGCTGTTACTGATCTCTGGTGAGACATGTCTGGAGTGCTCAGTCCACTGCTGGGCTCTCCAGTACAAAGGAGACACAGCTATAATGGATAGAGTCCAGTGGAGGGCTGTGAAGCTGGGTAAGGATTTGGAGTGTTGACCCTGCAAGTAGAGGCTGAGAGGGCTGGGATTGTTCAGCCTGGAGAACAGAGGGCTCCAAGGTGACCTTATCAGTGTGTACAAATATCTAACGGGAATAAAGAAAACAAAGCTCACCATGTCTGAGGGGTCACAAGTGACAGGACAAGAGGCAATGGATGCACACTGAAATACAGGAAATTGCATTTGAACAAGAATAAACTTTTTTTTTTTCCTGTGAGAGTGGTTGGACACTGGAACAGGTTTTCCAGAGAGGTTGTGGAGTTCCCATCCAAAACCCAAACGAACATGGCTGTAGTTGACCATGCTTTGAGTAGTAGGTTAGGCTGGATAATCTCTAGATGCCCCTGCTGACTTCAATTTGTGGGGTCTGTGATTCTAAACATTTGAATAACTTCTGAAGTCTGTGACACCCCCTGTCTTGATAGATACTTGACAGCTTCTTTTAATATGAAGTAAATCCTGTTATTTACTCATGGAAGTTAAAAAGATACTCTGGTAATGAGAGTAGGACAAAAACTTACATATAATAAAGTAGAAAGAGGAAGTTTCCTTAATTTGAATAATCTCTGACAATCCTGAGATAGAGAAAGGGAGAGTAGTTACTAAGTTAAGTTCTGTGCTGGTTAATCTTCTGTATAAAACAAAGGTTAGAATGACTTCTTGAATTCTTTGTAGAAATCATTTGGGAAGTGATTGATTAAAGGCTCTCCTTATGAATTTCATCAGTCAGAGTGTCGAGGTCTACTACTACATGGCTAAAAGCAAATGCTTTTTCTTGTAGTTACTCAGAGTTAAGAAATTTGTACTCCAGCAACCTATGAGATGCTGCTACAGTTATTAATCTGTAGAACCAGCGTGACTTCTCCGATACAAATGGAGATACCTGCATAGATCTCAACTGGCTTTTCAACTGAATTTTTTGACTAACTGCTGTAGATCATTTTTATGAGGAATGAACAATGGAGTTTTCTGTGAGAAAGCATATGATCACTTTTGACGAAATCAGTACTGTATCATAAAAATATTGCAAAAATTATTCAAATTATTTGTCTTTACTGTTCATCCAGATCTTGAAACAGTGATTTAAAAGAGATTGGGGACCTGAGGATCTAAATCCAAATTCCACATTTCCATTTTCTTTTCTGAAAAGAAAGTAAAAACATAGCATAAAGAGCAAAACCAGATCTTTGTCTGTGGTCATAAACAGCTTTTACTGCCACTTCTTTTTTATTTTAACTTTCATTTTAGTGGATTAATTTCCTGTTGATGCTTCTCTGTCTAATGTGCTACTCTTATTTTTCTTCATTAGCTAAAAACAAAAAGGAAGAATATTCTTTTGTGTCATTGCTTTTGTGACCAATGTGTTTGATCAGAAAGCTGGAAAAGTAAACAATCAGCTTTTCTCAAGAATTGCTTCTCGCAGTTGTTTTCTAAGCCTGTGTTGCTAATTGGCACATTTTCTTTCTGTTTATGTGAAGATAATAAATGTCTCAAATCAGACAGCTGCAATGCTCGGTAGAATACATTAAATAAATTATTCTAATTACTCTATTTACTGGAAAATCCTTGCTATCTTCAGGATACTTTAATTATTTTTAACATTGTTTCGTTATCAGTAGGAAAAATTAAAGAAAATTTATATGAAGATGGAAAGAAAGGATAAGCCAGCTACTTAACCTGGGGGATGTACTCAGGAATAATCTAGGATTATCTTTTCTATCAAGTAGCAGTGTTTCTATTTTTTTCAAACATTAATATTGTATATTATCAGTCTGTAAAAGGATATAACTGGTAGGGATTCCTTCCATTCTCATTCTGAATATATTTAGCTCTTTGCAGGAGAAATGAAGAATAATAATTAATTTAAATTCCACATAAATAGAAGAAAATAAGAATTACAATAATTACATACAACCTGGAAGTGGTTAATGGAAAAAAAATGGAGCCCAAGGTAAATGTCTTCTCTGGAAACTTGATTAGTATTTTATTTTTTTTTCTTAATAAAGCAAAAGAGCACTGTACTATTAACTTCACTAGCTGTGCACGTGTGCAAATGGACAATATATAGGTGAGAGAGCATATGCACACAAGCAGGAACCATTTTGGTTTGCTAGTGGTGTTTCCAGTCTACCGTTTGGAATAATAAGGAAAAATAGATGAAAACTTTGCAAAGTTCCAGTGGAAAGTGTGAACTAAATGAAACCAAACAATGACTAGGTAAAGGAATCATGAAATGCTATATGAAAGCTTGTAGCCATTTTTTAAGGGGGCAAGTTCATAATGACATTTTTTATCCTTGCTACAACTGTGTAGGAAACAAGAGTTTTTATTTCTTGGCTTTCAAGTTATTGAAAAACCTTTTGGTTTAAAGTTTTGTTTAAAGAGGCCTAATAATCTTCTGGATTCTGCCAGCCACCTCCTGTGTTCATCTGTACATCAAAGCAAGATTTTGAAATGAAATACACTGAGTTGTCGTAGGTGATGCAGACTGGTTCTGCCAAGATTATTATCAGTTTTACACCTGTCCACTCCTGAACAGCTGTGGACCAACTGACCAGATTGTTGAGATGAGAAATGAAGTATTAGTCTAGATCCCAGTGGGAAACCAGAGTGCTGTTGCATATGAGTGAGCATGCACAATCTGAATAAGCCCCCAGGTAAGGCTGCCAGGTTCTTAGGCTGTTTGGCTCCTTAGATCCTCAGAAAACCTGCCTCTCTGAGCTGTATTTTTTTTTTTTGTAGAGCAAGACTACTCAAGGACTGGTACTTCCAAGTTGTTCCCAGAACAGACTGGGCACAGCAGATCTGAAACTTTCAGATTATGGTTCCAAGGCCATCTTGCAGAGCTGGCAGGGTATATGCCAGTTTTGTCAGATCTGTTGTGCTTGTTCGATTTCCATGGAATGTTCTGCTTTTAATAAACTGGCAAAACTCAACAGAAGAAAGATTCCTCTTGGAGAATTTGCAGTCAGCTGTATTCCTGATTTCTGATGTTGTGCTTTAATTCCTGCTATGTTTGTTTTCCAGTTTGTCTGTAGAATTGTCAATGCTGTATTAAATGTTAGAATTGTAAGCAAGTAGTAAGCACTCTGACTACTTAATTAATTTTGTCTTTGTTGCTTTCATCTATATTAACTTAATCATTGAAACTATTAGAATACAATCATATAATATTTTATGTTGTCAGGGACATCTGACGCGTGGTGATACTCCCTGGTCAAAGGAGAGCCCACTCAGGGCCATTTGCTCAGGGCCATGTTCAGTCAGGTCAGATTTCTAAGGATGCAGATTCCACTGGCTCTCTGGGTGCCTATTCCAGTGTTCTACCATCCTCACTGTGAAGCAGTTTTTTCCCCCCTCTATCTCATCATAATTTCCCTTTTCCCCTTACTTTGATCTCAGAGCTCGGTTCAGCTGGAATAGGTAGTTGCATTGTGTACTTTGCATGTTTGTGCTGTCAGCCACTCGGGTCTGTCCCCTTCCTTGTGCTAGCTCTGAGTCTTGTCAGCCAGGTCAGCTTGCCAAATTTACTGTTCACTTATTGTTGGATTAATATTCTCTCACTTCTGCTGAGCTGACTCAAACTCCAAGAAGGGCATACAAGCTCTATTTACATCCCCAGGGAAACAGGAATGAGGAACTGAGAGTGCAGAAGTGGGTTAGCTGAGCAGAATTGTCCCTTTTTTTGGTCAGTGGGCTGTTAACTCAGTCCACCCTGGGAAATTAGAAGGACTTCTGCACTTTCTCCCTTATCCAACTCATCACCCTTTCCAGGCAAGGTGTGTGCTCTGGATTTATTCTTAACCTGTCTTAAGCCTCAGGTTGCACTCGTAGAGAGGTTCTCTTTAGAGAAATTCCTTCCTAACACCCATTAGTTCTTGCAGCTAATTTCACCTTAGAAAGCTTGAGTTTTTCCTCCCTGATTTTTTTTTTTTTTTTTTCTGGTTTTCACTTCTTAAGTGAAATAATGCTTTTTTTAATGAAGAAACCTGAGGATATACCAACACCTCTTTCTAGATTAACAGCTCTTCCTCTTAGAAACAGCAGAGACCTCCTGCCTCCTTTCTCTTGTTTCTGTGCCTCGCTGATTTGTTGCAGTATGAATTGTTTTATGCTATTCTGTATGTTCTCTGTGTATCTGTAGATTATAATTGTTTCTTGGTTGATAGAAAATATAAAGGTGTAATTAGGCAGGTTGGGGAAACTGGGTTTTGCAGAAACACGCTAACGGAATACCGTGTGTGTTGTGTGTGAGCTGCATGATGGCAGGTTCCAAGGATGAGGTTAAAGAAGGAAGCAGATGACATTCTCTTGAACATACATTAAAAAAAAAACAAAAAAACCCTGTAACTTTTATTTGCATGTATATCATTTGCAGTATGGGGAGGAGATTATCCTGTTCTTAACACTGGTGAGGACAGAGGTGAATAGGGTGATGTAATTCAGGCTTCTGTATATTTGTAGGCATTGCCGAAGAGCTTGGATTTCCCATATCTGGAGCAAAAGTGAAGTTTGGCAAAGGTCAGGTATTCAAAATAATTGCCTGGCATTTATTTAGAGCTCCAGTGGCATGCTACTACAAACCTGAATACCTATTGGAACTTAATTGAAAAAATGACTCGGAGAAGTGTTTTTAGATTTTTGCTTTGACTCCTAATTCAGGAGGGCAGTTTTAATTTTCTTATTCTTTAGTTTATTATTGTAGTGGAGAGTCTGTGTGTACCTGTGATACACATCCATAGGCAAGCCTGTAAATCTGGAATCATGCATTGCTTGCAAACAGCCATAATATGATCCTGTCCTTGGTATTCCCTCTGGCTGGTGGGGAGACTGAATCTTCAGTGACAGGAAGAAGTAAATGAGGAGGAGTTTGAAAACAGTGTCATGGGATTGCTCTGAGACCTAGCTCTGTGCTTAGGACAACCTTCTAACATAGTGCTCCTGTGGAAGTACTGGGAAACCATTGCAGCCATCTGTCAATGAAAGCTGTCCCTTCCCCTCAGTTCTGTAAGGCCTGGCTGTTGGCTAGGTGAAGATTTTTGCATGTGGTTTCTGGGTCAAAATGACTGTTTGCTCCTTTATCCAAATAAGAAACATTCTATTGCAAAAATAATAAAGCAAGGCACACTCCAACAAGCTGTTGTATACCATCAAAGACTTGTTTTCTCTGTTAAAAAAAAGAAGTAACTTGTGAATTTTAATAGTGAAGAAGAGGGTGGAAATCTAAGCATTGGAAGTAATTTAGTCAAGAATACTGTGAGAGAACAATAAACATAATTCTAAAGATTATAAGCAAACCAGCAAAATTATTCATTAAAAAAGATTGCAATAAAGACAAGAGATTCAAAGGAAGGTAGAGGGTAGAAAGAGCAAACTTCTGGAAAAGAGGAAACATAGAAAGAGACCAATTTGCCTGCATCAGAAGCTTTTTATTGCCTGGAAAATAAGATAGAGATACAGTGTAAAAAACAAGACAAGTATTGATTGTGGACACAGCCAAAAAATCTGTGGCACAGAGTATGTTAAAATGAGTAGCAGTTGTATGAGACAAGAAAAGAAGTCATCAGTAAGAGGAGCTAAGAAGGAAAGTGAAGACCTTTCCAAATGGGGGACAGTAACTCAAAATTACTATGATTTTTCTACCTGCTTTGGGCTTCGTGTAAATAGTTAGCTGGGAATGAGTGCTTAAGGCAGTTAATAAAACAAAGTGAAATACATGTCAGAAAGAGATCAAAGAGTATTTAGGAAAGGATTTTCTGAACTATTGGCCTTGATTGTGAAAACCAGTGAGGAATGAGTATTTGCAAGGAATAGAAAAGCAACACTGATCTTAAAACTAGGGAATTTGTAGATCAGTCCCTGTAACTTAGTTAAGTGGGAAGAAACTGCAGGAAATCCTTAAACATTAATTTCCTAAAAATCATCAGGATAAGAAAGTGAGCATGAATTTTCTAAATACATGTAGTTCTTTAACAGAAATAGCTGGCTAGTGGTTAAAAGGGAAGCAGTAAACATGATGTAACTTTGCACAGAGCATTTCACACTGAGAGGAGGACTTTTTCATAGGCAAACTTGAGAAGCATCGTTAACTGAATACTAAGGGAAATGAATGATGCTACCCTGGTAAGAGCTTTAAGTATTTTATAGGACAGTAAAAGCATCCTTCCTTCCTGCTCCTGGACCATCCACCCCCCTAACCTTTCCTTTTATATTTTTTTTGTTTTGTTTTGTTTTGATAAAATGAGAAATGGTCTGAAGTCTACAATTTGAAATGACAAGTGCAAATGTTTACCCTTGGGAAGAAGTCAGCTGAATAAATAAAACCACAGGATTTCTGGCTTAGTAGTGGTATTGTCCATAAGGCATTGGGAGCTGTAGGGAATTACAGATTAAATCAACTATCAGTAGGACTCAGCTCAGTGCATATATTTTGGCTATCAGAGTTCAAGAATAGTGTGGACTGATAAGAGGAATGAAATGAAGTAAGGATATTAGAACATATAAGAAGCTGACTTAACTGAGTTTGTGTAATTCAGAAGGGAAGAATGGAGAAGAGGAACACAATAATGTCAAACATGGGAAAGGTTTACATGAGGTGTATATTGTTAAGTTATTCTCTATATCTATTAAAAGAAAGACAAATGTAACCAGCAAAAGGTGAAATTTGTGTGATGTTAACCATATAGAAGAGTAAACACTGGAACAGGTTATCTTGGTAGGCCATAGAGATTCATTTATGGTCACAGTTAAAGACTGGTTAGACAAGTATCCCTTTTTGAAGCTCTAGGAACATTTTTATGCTTTTTTTGGAGTGCTCAGGAGGGAAAAAGTGACCATGAGGTCCCTTCTAGCCCCACTGATTATTGGCTTACATTTTTATTTAAGTAGTATTCCCAGTCTTAGTTGTGCATTTTCTTACTACAAATTAGTGGGGTTTTTTTCCAGATTAGTGTAGAATTGCTTTTCATATGCAGTGATCAAGACTAGACTGAAATTTGGTGATGCTTTTGGACTCCTGGGTTATCTACAGATCTATCCCTTCTACAGTTTTGCCTTTTGTATCTGTGGAAGGCTGGGTATACAAAAGAAGCTATTAATAGTTGTATGCATACTGAGAGCCTATTTCCTCATGGGCTGTTTGCATGAAAATAGTACATTTAACAGTGATTCAACTTATCATATCAGCAAGATTTTTTTTTACCCTGACAAATCTATAACTATATTAGGAAGCTTTATCTAAATTTAATATTTTAGAATATACCTAACAATTTTACATCCTATAAGCTGTTCATGAACTAGAACTTAAGTACAAGACATAGAAGATTGGAAATTTGCTGTACAAGATTAAAAATTTAGCAATCAAATTGCAGTGGTGTAATGTAGAATGTAAGCTGTTTTCACATACTATCATTTTGCTCTGAAGAAAGTTGATATTCACTGGAAAAAAACAAGCAATCGACCAAATCTTTTTAGAAGAGTGGCACAATAATCTCCCAGTGTTAGTATAAAGTCTAATAAAAAATATTTAATATTTAACATTAGTCTTTGAGCTTACTGCAAATGATTTTAGTAACTATCTTATAATGTAAGAAATGTCAGTAGCGCTGTTTTTAGTGCCTTTATGACAGAGGGAATATCACTTTGCTTTCTTTTGACCCCAGAGGAGTGCTTTGCCTAACGTTTTGTCAGGTAGATAAAACTTTACCTAACCTGTTAGCAGGGAAACAACTTGACAGACCACATGCAACTGTGTTGTTAAATATTGATGTTCTCAGTGCACGCTGTATGCACTTCATACGGCATTATTTTGAAACCAGGATGCATTAACCTACCTCTTCTGGTTGCTGCACTTCGAATCTGAGGGATCTCCGCAAGTTCAGGGAGGCTGCTGCTGCCTTTGGCGTGTGCCCAGGTGAGGAAGTGGGCAGGATACACCTGGGAGGCAGGAGGCTGCCCCAGCAGGGACAGACCTCCAGCCAAACCTCACCTGAAATCTGCATAGGGGAAATTTTCCCAAAGTTCCAGAGGAGGCTCTCTAAGATTGCTGCAATCCAGGAAGCTGCTGGAAGGTGTTGGACTAGGAAGCAAGGAGTAAGCTACCCACTGTGTCAGGACACAGATGAGGGGGAGGTAGCCATTTCCATATGTTTTGAGTCACTTGGCCATCTTAGCTTTCTTTCTCAGATAGTTACTGCATTCAACTTGATAATCTTTCTGTTATAATAAACAGAAAGCTATAGTAAGCATAGCTTAACAGGCTGAGTGTGCTACAATCACGTGAAAGAAAAAGCTAGTCCTGTACAACCCCAGGAGCCTGTCACACTATGCCCTTTTCTGAAATCTAGGATGCCAAACAAGCAGAAAATTTGTGTGGGTGATGATGCAATTTGTGTGACTAATTTCAGTGCTACTAATTGCAGTGCTTCATGAACTTCTGCCAAATGGCAGGTTGATTGCTCGTAGAAAAGCTGTTCCAGAAAGCGTGTCTGCAAAACCAGCACCGTGAAAAGTGGAGCAGAGCACTGTGTGGGGTATACTGAAGATGTGACTCTTGTGGTCAGCTGGAAGGTCCTTTTATAGTGACTTGTTGATGTTTCACTCACTGGAATATAAGAATAACGCAGAATATGTATTAGCTTCTTGTGGGGCAGAAATCATGTAAAGACGAGGCACAAGAAAACTGCAACTCTTACAGAATTTTTACTGGAGTTTTAGGTGCAAACTGATGGATAGATCATAATTTGTTCATCTGCTCTAGTTGAAGCAGTTTGGGTTTGGTTTTTGTTTGGTTTGGTTTGGTTTTCCTGTTTTTTTCCTTCAATAATTGGGTTTGGTGGTTGTCGGAGACGGCGGGAGAAAAGCGGCACTCAGTGTGAGCGATCAGGCAAATCTCGTTTATTAGAGATCAGAAGGCTGCTTTTATACAGTCATCTTATCAATCGGCACAC
>WUAM01000020.1:1163685-1200827 GCA_024336885.1 Actenoides hombroni
GCCCTCGTGGCCAAGAAGGCCAATGGCATCCTGGGGTGTATTAGAAGGGGTGTGGTTAGTAGGTCAAGAGAGGTTCTCCTACCCCTCTACTCTGCCCTGGTGAGACCTCATCTGGAATATTGTGTTCAGTTCTGGGCCCCTCACTTCAAGGAGTACAGGGAACTGCTTGAGAGAGTCCAGAGCAGAGCCACAAGGATAAATTTAAGGGAGTGGAGCACCTCCCTTATGAGGAAAGGCTGAGGGAGCTGGGTCTCTTCAGCTTGGAGGAGACTGAGGGGTGACCTCATGAATGTTTATAAATACGTAAAGGGCGAGTGTCAGGAGGATGGAGTCAGACTCTTCTCTGTTATGTCCAATGACAGGACAAGGGACAATGGGTGCAAGTTGGAGCATAAGAGGTTCTGCAGAAACATAAGGAGAAACTTTTTCACTGTGAGGTTGACGGAGCGCTAAAACAGGCTGCCCAGAGAGGTTGTGGAGTCTCCTTCTCTGGAGACATTTAAAACCCTTCTGGACATGTTCCTATGTGACCTGCTCTACGTGGTCCTGCTCTGGCAGAGGGGTTGGAATAGATGATCTTTCGAGGTCCCTTCCAACCCTTAACATTCTGTGATTCTGTGATTTGCCTTCAGGAAGCCCACGCTTTTGAGATCCATGCAAAAATCTGGAGCAGGCTAGGGGACATAAGTTGAACTTTCTCACATGTTCAACAGACTATTTCTGCTACACTAGTTGGGAACTAAATACAGCTGCTTGTGTTTGACACTATGCATGATCTAGTAGTTTGTTTACAGTAACCATCTTTGAGTACTGTATTGCTATTAAAGCAATATCCAGAATTTATTACAGTTCTGCTAGTACAGGAATCCTGGCTTTACTTTTCTAGTCAGTGGTGCTGCACTTGCAGTTTTGTTCTGGTTTTTCTACCATTCAGATTATGGTTTTTGCACAATTTCTGTTCTATTGTCCAATTTGAGAATTGGAAATAACAGTATGAGATAAAAAATGCCTTGAGAGAAAAGAGGGGATATTGAGTGGCTGTCAGTAGAGCAAGTTAGTACATAAGTTCTGAAGCGGGTACATTTTTTATTTGTTGTATGTTGCCAAAAGAAGTCTAATATTTGCAACGTATCTCTGAAAACCGTGTATATACTTGTACATATTTTTGTTAGTGGTAGCTCTCAGATCCCTTGCAAAGAGTTTGTATAACACTTCATACTGCAGATTTTGATAACTTTTTGATTGTGACAGTAATGTACTTTCTTTATAGATGTTATTTTAAGAGTTTGCAATTTTTTTATATACTGTCTCGAGACGTGCAGTAATTTGTCAAATTAGTCATTAGTCTTCCTTCTTTAGATAGGACCTCCATTCAGATGCTTGTGCTTACTTTCCTAATGGGTGTTTCAGCCCTGTAAATGGCTGAACAAGCATCATCCACTGATGGATGGTGTGAATTGTTGCTTGTAGCTAGATTTATTTTTAAAAGTGTTTCATTTCTTCTTTTATTGACATAGGTTATGCTCTCTATCAGTTTGTATTTTGCAAGTATAATGAATTCACCCAGCTTTTTCTTGTTAAAATGATCTACCAGAGTATGGTGGTATTACTTAATTGTAAGACCGAGATTGGTGGTGTTGACCTCTATTTCTGGTTTATGGATCTTGAAGCAAAGGGAAATTATATATGGAAGTGTCCCTCTGTAAATAAGTATTTGAGTCCATAGGCTCAGCCTAATTTCTTCTTGTCAACTTGTAGCTTTGAAGACTGGGGCTTTCTTAGGTGATACTTGTTTGGTTTGTCCATGTGAGTGCAGCATTTACAATTTCTCTGCACTCTGAGTCAGTATATAGCTGTTGGAAAGTAGGCGTAAATGCACTAATGTGGGATCCTAGGAGTTTGTCCATGTTTGGTTAACTTAGATTTTTTTTTTTCATTATACGGATCTTTTAGGGAAGGCACCTACCTGCCATCTAGTTTTCTTGAAGACATCCATCTTGTTGAGAATAGCAGATTTCAAGTTGATGTAGTTCATTTAAAAAATGTTATCCAGTTATATGTAAAAAAAAAGATCCTGTGTTTTAACACTCTTAAGTTTTTTTGGGATGTGTATTCTGCTGTTGCTTTGGGCCCTGGGATGTCATATCTGTATTTCAGAGCACTGAGGTGGCCCATTGAGGTTACAGAGAGCCTGAAATGGGCAAATGGGCCAGTGTTTCACCACCCTCACTGTAAAAAATTTCTTACTTATATCTAGTCTAAACATACCCTCATTTAGTTTAAAACCATCACCCCTTGTCCTGTTGCAACAGGCCCTGCTGAAAAGATGGTTCCCACCTTTCTTATGGGCCCCCATTAAGTATTGAGAGGCTGCAGTAAGGTGTCACCAGAGCCTTCTCTTTTATCTACTGGTATGTTGGTCTGAAACTGCAAGTCTTTTGAGAGAGGTCAATGATAAACCAGATTCATTAACGTATACTTCATTATTGAGGAAAGAAAAGGAGAAACGTTTGTCTGCATATGAATATATATACCCAGTCGTGCTTGTTTAACCAGATATGTCAAAAAGATTTTGTGTCTCTTGGAATAAGAATGTATTTTAACGTGTTCCTTAGCATAAGTACATTAGACTAACATTAATATTTTCAATGTCATACAGTTCTCCTTAAAATAGAAGTACATGGAGCCTTTGAACATTTGTGCACTTTGAGAAACTGCATCAGTGCTAGGACCAGGTTCATGTACCAAAAATATTTGAGGACATTGGGTCAAGGTAAAGAATAGGAAGGCCAGAGTAAAGAATAACTGAAATAATATTTTGGGAGGATGGTATTTGATCCTAACAGCTCCAGCCTTCCATTAGGACCAGAATGAGTAAACATTAAACCTTAAAACCAACTTTGAAATGAAGCAGTTAATTTCTTCCTGCACTAGAAAAGTCACCTGACTGCAGAATGACACCTGCATTTTTTTGTTTCATTTTGTGATTAGAAAACTGTGTTTTCAAACTGTGCATAATAAAATTCCAGCAGGGTAGAGGATGATCAGAAATTCTAGAATCCATGTAGTAAAGAAAGAAGAAACTGAAGTGTGGAGATCTGAGATGAGTCTTAAAAAGACAAGTAATGTTTTGAATAGCAAATAATTTATGCAAAATATGTTACAAAATCTAAGATGCTAAATAAATAACCAATACAATGTATTCTGTTTTGACACTTTGTTTCCACTTAGAAGATAGTGAATGCAGATTCATTTGCTAACAATATTTTGAAGCTATTTTTCATTATATTTGTTTTATACTTTGTACAAATAATTGACCTGTAATTTTAAATTTCAGTCTTCTGCTTTGAAGCTACATGACAATATGGTGGGATAAACATTCAGAAAAATAGATTTGTGGTTATATAATTTCTCTTTATTATAAAAAAGTTGCTTCACCATATGAAAGTTTTATTCTCCTATATTTTGGAAGGCTTATGTTCCATTTTATATTTGACTGAGTTGGCATGATATAATGTGTTCCTAATTTCCGTGATTATTTGTATGATTGGTTGTATTATAAAAGTTATTCTCATACAGTATTGAGAAGTCTTGAAGATTGAAAACTGAAGAATGGGATGTAAGAATGCTTTAATCCAGATAATAAATGGTAGACAAATATGCAATGTAGAAATTGTTAAAGGCTTAATATTAAATTTTTTTTGGTATTTAAACATTTTGGTTTTTTGGTTTTTTTTTATTAGTTTGATGTATCATAATGTAAAAGGACTATTAGCCTTTACCATTTGGTCCAAATTACTATATTTTTCAGCTAAGTAGAGGGTTTTTTTACTATTGAGTAACATTTTATATACTAGGAGTAGTATAACTCTAAGGGCTTGTTTCGGTTGCAACTTCTGTCAGCAGCTCTCTTTGACAGAAGTAGGGTTTGGGTCCATTTGTCTTTAAGTAGAAATGCAAGTGCCTGATTTCACAGCAGATTTCATAAAGACAGCTGCCTTTTGAGGTCTTCTGTTCATACTGTCTTGCACAGCATGGGGACTTTAGGAAACATCATTAGCATCAGTTAACAGTTGCGTACATAAACTTTTTTGTTAATATCTGCTTATCATTGCATTTTTCTGATTTGGAAATCAGGCTGTATTTCAAGGCAACAGGTAAGTTGGAGGAAAATTGCTGAGTTTTTGATTTTCATTTGTAAGAAAACTTGGCTATGTATTTCAATAATTTCTCATTAGTCTGAATAGTTAAACCCTCCTTTTGATTAATGTATTACTTCTGGAACCAGTAGATAAAATTCTACACATTAAACACGGTAAAAATGGTGCATATTCTGCAAAGGACAGAATTTTAGATTAAAGTTTTCTGGGCACAAAAGCAGTAACAAAACAATCCCTACAAAACAGAGTAACTTAATAACACAAGAAATAACTTCTGTTAATTTTAAACTGTAGAAACGGAAACTTGTAGGATGTAATTAAATTATGGTACTGTACATACCAGCTGTTCTTGGTAATTGAAACTTTACAATATGAAAAATACATTACATCTGTACAGTTTATACAGGTAGGTAGGATGAGTTTGGAAAAGATTCACTTTAAGGGTCATACTCGGAAGTCAAAAAAATACTGCACAACTTAACTGAGTACAAATTGTAGACTTGAAACAATTAATCTTTGTGATTTGTTTTTAATTTGAACAGGGATCCTAGAATCCATAATATTATGTCTTCTCACTTCTGTCCATAATGTTACATCGAATTTGGTTGCAGCCTCTGCTACAGGGAAAAAAAAAAAGACACCCACAAAACCCCCCCAGTTAAGCCAGCTGCTGACTGTGTTCCTTGATTCGTGCTGTTGTTGTTATTGTGCTCAGATCCAGATCAGTTTCTAGGTGTGTTTCCACTGTTTCTTCCTGGTTATTTGAGTCATAGGGCTTGTGAGCAAGCAGTTCATGGTGTACTCCACAGTAACTTATCGTGGGCTGGTCGTAGGCAAGAAATGTTGACACATTCATAGACAACGGTATCTAGAGGAAAAACAAAGATGAAAAACAGCCCGTTACCAAAAGACGTAATCAAATTGCACTTGCCTGAATTTGCTGCTGAAGTAACAGACTGTCTAAAACCATTGGCTAATACTAAATATAGTGCTGCATGTAAAAAACCTTCTTTCTATCCCTCTATCCCCTCCACTCCACCAAAACCCTGCTCTTTCCTAGGGTGTTTCAAGCCTAACCACTACCACCTTTGATCTTGTGGCCCAGAGCTAAGTGTGTGCTTGAATGTGTTTGTGAGGATTAATGCATAATTGAACTTCAGTGATCTTTAGAATGTAATTAGCCTTTGCTGAAATCAATCTGACAGGGAGGAGAAAGAGGAGGGACTCACTTGGGGGTATATGTAATATTTAATCTGAAATTTAAATGGATTTTGCAAGATTAAGAGTGGTTGGTGGATCTTGCTTGAATATATCAGTGGGTGTTGTATAGTACCTTTGATCTGTTGGGAAATACTCACAGTTGACATGTTTCCTGTTACTTACAGGATAAGCATTGATTTGAAACTAGCAGCTTTCAGTCAATATTGGACCATGGTAGATCATAGCTTCATACACTGTTATGCTGTAGTAGCTCTGGAAGCTTCATTATTGCACGTTTCAGTCATTTCACTTTAGGCTGAAATATTTTTTACATTTTTTACTATCTTCTTGGGGATTGAACACACTTCAGACTAAATTATTTACTGTAGAATCAGAGGTGAAATAATGAAGTTTTTGAATTGTATGTATTTGCACTACTATTAGATTTATTTTTATATATATTAAGAGAATCTAAGGATGAAAGAGGTGACTATAGGTGGAATTGTGGTGCCAGTCACGTGTTTGAAGTATTTATAAATCAGATTTCCAGTCCATTGTAAAAGAACAACTTTTATTTTTGACTTATTATTCTCTTGCTGTTATTTTGAAGATTGACTGAAGTGTAATAAAACTAAATATAAAGACAGGTAACATTTAAAAACATTTTAATTTGAAATATCAGATAATACAAGCTGTTTCTCATTAGCACAGCTGGTTGATGTGTTTGGATGTCCCATGTGTACCTTTACATGTGCATGGCAGCATGTTGGAAGCCCCAAGATAAACACTGTTCATGTGCTATGCAAGGCATGACAGTAGCCTGAAAAATACAAGGAAGTGGATGCCTTTTCTGCCTACTTATGAGGTATCAATAGCTCATGAAGAGCTAAATAATATTCATCTTAGAAGATGGGCATATGTAGCATATCATGTGATCACACTGCCTGTGAATATCAGTTATACCTGTGACAAAATGGTATCTTCGTAGGCTAGAATTGGAAACCCAGTGGAATGGATCTTTTTCCATCCTGACTCATATTTGAAAGATTTCATGCTAAAGGTAGCATGACTGTATCACGGGTGTCTGGTGATCTGTATCTCTTTACTCACAAAAATTAATGAGCTCTCTCTACGCTTCATGTAGCCACCATAGATGGGTTTTCTGGTTTTTGTTTTGTTTCGCTTTGTTTTTCCCCACTGATGGTGAAATACTGAATGAACACCTCAGGCTTTCTTAAAATAATGAAAAGACTTTACCTGAGTAAGAACTCAGGTATTCTAAATACATGCAATAAGAAGAAATGATCTACATTTTCCCCCCTTCATAAACACTAACAGTATCTTTTTCTTAAACTACTGAACATTTCCTTTTACAGCTCAAACCGTATTTCCTAAGCCAATTTCATGAATGCAGCACAAAACAGGATGGTGGCTGCAATGCAATTTACCACCAAAAGGTAAAAGTACCAAAAAAGTAAAAGTTACCAAAAGGTGGTAAATGGCCTTGATTCACTAATACCTATTCACACTTCATGGGAACCAGGCAAGCAGACAAAATGTTGTATAGGTTTGCTGTTACCCACATTTGGGTTGTAATAGTCAAGGAAGAGATATTTAGTGGTCTGTCTTATCAAAATAGAAGATATGAGTTGACATGCTTTGTAAAAAATTAAAATCTGTCTCTGTATGTTCAGCATAAGAGCTAAGGCTTGCATACATTTTTGGAAAAGGTTTGGTGTATGTACGTTGGACTGGAAAAAATGTGTGTTATGAATCTTAATACATGGTCATATCCTCAGTAGCCTTTGTTCATGTATTTTTCATGTCATGTATCTAAATTGCTGGATTGATCATACTCTGTTTTCAGCAACCTCAGAATAGAAAGAAAGCGAAGGGAAGAAAGGAGCATTTTAACTGCTTCACACCTATAGTCAGAAACCCGCTGGGTATGGTTGTGGGCATGATCTAATTTCTTTCTGATGATGACGTGATGGCTTTATAGTAAAGCAACTCTACAGGAAGATGGTCAGCAGTGTATAGTGGGCTAAGCAAACTGTACCTGCAATTGCCATGAAATGTAGTGTCCCGGGTTGAGCTAGGGTAGGGGTAATTTTCACACGCAGCTGGGAGGGGCTAGAGCCAGGATAAATCACTGAAGCTGCCAATGGGGTATTCAATACCATACTGACATCACGGCTGTGATGTGAGGGGGTGGATGGTCCAGGGAGGGGGGGTGGCTTTTCAGCGTGGGCCTTCAGTGCAGCTGGAGTGGGGAAAGCACATTTTATACACTGGCATAGCCTCACAGTTTATATCACCTGCTTTATATGTTATTTTACTAGTATTATCATTATTACTGTTGTTTCTTCTCTCTTTGTGTTGTTCTATTAAGTTGTCCTTACCTCAACCCAAGGGATTTCACCTTTTTTCTCCCCATTCTCCTTTCCATCCCACAGGTAGGGGGGTGTGTGCATGGGGGGAGCCGTGGGTGAGTGGCTGTGTCATGTTTAGTTGTCAGCAGAGGTTAAACCCCAACATGCAGACAACTGCATACTATGTTCTTGCATGCATACACGTACAGGCCTGAGCAGGATCTAAGGCCTGGGGTAGGAGACTTCCTGGTCACTTCAGTTCATACTGCAGCTTATTTGTAACTGTCCGGTGAAGCTGCTACCAGCTGCTGCTTTATTGCTGTCTGGATGTGCTGGATCACTTTGGCCTTCTCAGATTATGGTCCTGGAATGGCGATGTCAACCCTTATGGCATGGTAATTAAACAAGGAGCATTCCTGTTTGTTTTTTACTCCTTTGCATTTTTCCCTTCTGTGTTCCTTCTGATAGTGGTATGTGTCTCAGTAAAAGTTCTATCTCTATAAACCTTCTGTTCTTTGGATTTTATTTTTTTTTTCTTTTTATTAATTCAAATAAGTAATACCACAGCATTTGTAGTGATAGCTCTCATCTCTTTGACAGCTATTTAGGAGGAAAAAACACTGCATCGTTTAATTACTAGCGGTGTGTGACCCTCACATTGTTTGGAGTTCAGGTTCAGATGAGCATCCCAAAAGCCTTGGCTTATCTCAGATTTGCAGTTCAGAAGCCTTAAAGCTGCAATTACTATTCAAGGAAGCATCTATCCTGCAAGCTGAATTTCACTGCATTTTTCACTGCATTCAATTTCTGCACAGTCTGTGTGGGGAAAATTTTTAGCAGCCCTGAATCTTTTCAGTAAGGAAGTCTAAAACTCCAGACTTGATTTACATAAAAAAAAGTAGCTAAAAGGTTGTATTTACAGAACTGTATAGCAAACCAGAATTTAAAAAAAAAAAAAAAATTACAAAAAAATTTCTATTTAATGCTAACAGGAATTTAACCCAGTGTTTGGGATGTTGATGGTTTCGCATTTCTGTTCTGATCCTTACTGGCAGTGAAAAAGTTACCACAGATTAAAAAGACATTTGTTGGGTTTTTTTTCTAAAAATGAGACTGAGAATTTTGCTCTGGCTTCTCTCCAGCAAGTGCAGAGATCTGCAGGAAATAGGTTATTTTCTGCAGGCTGCATAAAATAACTTAAACAGATGTGAACGGGTTGGGAAGGGGAATGCTTCTAGCCACAGATGAATATCTGGGCAGTCAGCAAAGATAGGAAAGGTTCTGGCAAAGGCATACAGCATTTATTAAGCTTCTGGTGTTGTGGCTGTGTTCTTATCTGATTGCTTGACCTTGATTTGGCTTTCAAAGAAAACAGAACTGCTTTTTTTTTTAAATTTTTTTGTATTTAGAATTAGAGGCAATATTTTCAGCCTAAGGATTTTGGTGTTTTGTTAAATTTAATAGATATGCAGTGTTCAAACTTCCTGAGGGGATTTTGAGGCTTGGCCACAGAATCCTGGATATGAAAACTTGGAAAATAAAGGCGTAAGGGCATAGCCACAGATCTGGAGTGGCTTAAGAATGTAACCATGCAAACATACAATAGGGCAAAGGAATATTATCCATGGAGGTGGCAGGGTAAGGAGCTGAAAAACAGAAGATCATGAACATGAGGGATGAAAATAAGTTAACTAGGTTGTTCACTGAAATAAGAGAATAAAAGTAGCTGAAGGTTGGAAGCAATATAAGTGATGAAGCTGTGATATATCATTCTGAAAATGAACAGAATATAGGAATGTCACTACAGCATAGCCATGGGAATGTATCAGCATATGGTCAACATAAGAGAATTAAATCTGTATCATATAGAAGTTCATGAAATTTTGCTGTTGACTTCAGTAAAAAAAAAAAAAAAAGTCCTTGTAATTATACCAGAGAACCATGAAAGTTTTCTTGTCATGAATCAAAATGAAATGCTTTATTCATGACCACTGTGAAGAATGCTGCTATTTCAAATGAACCTCGAAACAAACCCGGTACTTTACCACCCATTAGTTTGTCTTTGTGATGTATTTGCCATATTGTTTAAATGTATTCGAGGTTAAACTTTGAATAGTACTCTTCTTGAATCCTTATGCATGTAAAACAGAAAGAGGCTTGAAAGGAATAAAATACCTTGGGTTTATTAGTTAAAGAATACATTAGAATAAATTATAATAAATTTATTTAAGAAATCTTATCTCCATTTGCTCTTTCATGAATCCTAACAGCCTGATTTCAGACTTTGAATTATAAGTGAAGGCAGATTCTGTCTTCATTTGGGAACTCCCTGGACTCCTAGTTTCTGCCCCATTTTCTATACCTGTGAACTTCACTATTGAATGTTGTTTTCAGCAAGACATGACTGAACCCATTTGATTCATATTTACTTTTCACTATTTTGGGGATATCTTTGATTCTTCTCTAAATACTCCTGTTTCCCACAAGCTTTCTTCTTTGCAAATCATTTGTCAAATTGTGCTTTGGTTTTGCTGCTTCTGTTTTCTCAGCCCGCTCTCTGCTTCCCTTCTGCAAACTTCAGTTCTCTTTAGAGTAGTGAGGTGCATTAACCGGTTTTCCTCTGTCACCCTCTGTCCTGTTTTATCATATTTCTCATCTGCATGTTTTCTATCTTGTCCACTGCTTTCCCCTTCCATTTCTTTTATGTCTTTGCTTCACACAATACCTGGTAACTTCTGCATCTGCCTTTTGCTCTCCAGTGACTCCATTCCTCTGCCAGCCCACTGGTTCTGTCCCCTGGCTTACCCCAAGCTCATTCCACAGAAATGCATCTTGTACTGCCCACTCTGAGAGCTGTCTCTTATGGCAGCTACCTTGGATAGTGGAGCCTATAGGCAGAGTTTCTCAGTTTTCCTGTCTGCTTCTTTTCCATGCAGTCCTCCATAGGTGCCCTTTTGTTTTCATATGCAACACTGCAGGGCATTGTAATTAATGCCTATCCCAGATTTTACCCCAGACCTCTCAGAACATTTTACCTTATTTCCTGTGTCCTGGTTTTTTCTCAAGAGGAACTGATTTTCCCCAAATCCTTTCCATTGCTATATAGCCCTGTTATTTCCCTAAGAAAGCTATATTAACTTGGTGGTTTCTTTTTCTTCTTTTGTTATAAGATGTAGAGAAAATGCCATGTAAGAATGTAATGCGAAATGTCTTGTTCCAGTGCTGCTGAACTATAGCAGTTCTGTGAATATTTGGACTCATGTTAGAAACCACTTCTTGTGCTGAATGGAGAAAATAATATACACCTCAGGCACAGAGTAGCAGCCTTGCAGATACTCCCCCTCCTTAGTTGTTCCCGTTTTCTTCCAATAACCTAGATAGGTCTTGGAATATCTGAAGTACTTTGCAGGGTTCTAGTTTGTCAATAAATTTGTACAAGAACTACCTAAACACTCATTCAAGCTTCTTAACCTTCTAGTGAGTCCCTGTTCCTTATGCAGTCTTGGGACAGGGCTGTAGCGAGATTGTTCTGTACCATCACCTACATCTCCTACCCCTGCACCCCTGCATTTAAATCCTCTCTGTGATCTAGGCACATCTTGCATGTAGCAAGTCCCTATTTTCTCTATTAAATGGCATGTTCAGTGGCTTTCTGTGAAAGCCCTAGAGCTGTCCAGTATGTATAATTATGAAAAGAAAGTGCCTATCTAATGGATCTCATTCCATTTCTTTCATGGTGTACTATGTCAGGCATTTATTTACCAAAAAGTGCTGTAATAAATATGAAATGTAGGAGATTATTAAATTCAAGCTTCTATTAAAGAAATAGATAAATCTGTTATAGCCTATTTGTGACAGTCATGGATTTCCAGTTCAGATGCACTAGCTCCTCTACCAGAATGTAACTCAGCCAAGGGGGTAAGGTTTCCAGAAGTTAGTTTTTGTTGTTGGTGGTATTTACGTCCCTTGTGAAGAGACCTTAGTGTAAGGCAAGGAGTACCTCAAATTAAATTGTAGTCCTGTTAAAGTGCTGAAAATGGATGACTGCAAAAATTGCTAGCCACTTTTATAGATCTTAGTTTTCCTTTAAACTTCTAAATTCTTAGGTGGTTGTTCTTTAAAACTTGTGCCTGCATATTTCAACCTTTCAATGTCTAAATTCTAAAGGCCTGGGAAAGGGCAATATGTTCTTAGATCAGCTGGTGAGAACTTTGGCATGAAATGTCACAAGGCATAGGTATTAATTTGCCCAGCTTTACTTGTGAATGGCAGGGAGGAGTTGTGCAAGTGAAGGAAAGCAAAGGGAAGGACATTTTCCAGCTTTTTTGCTTCTCTCAAAATTCATTTCTGCTCAGTTCAGGTTGTAATAAAAACCCTACCAAAAGTACAAGCAATAACAATAGCTTTCATTGAATAGCAAAATTTTTCTTCACACAAGTGTTCACTTAAGTGCCCTCTCGGTGATGGAGAATTGTGCTTTCTATTCCAAGGACACATCTGTCTGAATGTTGTATGTTTTAATGTAGTAAATTGAATTAAGGAAGTAGATATGACAGTGTGTGATTATGAGTAAAAATTTATCTTTTCAGCGGATATATTGTTTGAAATATACTTCATAATATTTAATAATAAAGTGTATATTGCCCTAAAGTATTTAGAAAAATGTTATTCCTATTAGATCTGTGTCTCTTGAGCACTGACCTTTTCAGGTTGCACGTTTACTTTTCATTTGTATACAAAACTTGGTGTTTATTGATAGGCGCTGAAGGCATAATTACAGAAGTATCATTTTAAAAAAGACAGCTCTGAACTTTGTGGGACTAAAACTAAATCAGCACAGATAAAGCTTTTACTTTAGATGCTGGATAAATTATGTGTTCAGTTCAAAGTATTAGACAGCAGGTATTTATTACATATAGAAGTGTTAGCTATTTTTGTCTTGGTAACGTTTGTTGCAGAGCAGGGAACCTGAACCTACTGTATCTTATTTATAATTCTTTAGTTAGCAATCAGTAGATAATCTTAAAATATAAAGAATTTTCATGAGTAAAACTCCCATGAAAAAACACACCTTTGAAAAGTAAAAAATGTGTTTGTAGAGACATCTCAAAGAAAATACATTTCTAAGACATGCATATGTTGGTATATACCCATATATATTGTATGCATATACTTGTGCATAAGTCCTAAAAGAGGTCTGTGCAATTCCTTCCCTTTTCCTGTGATGTAGAATGCTAAAAAGGAAACTAGATTTTTTTGCTATATGTAGAACTGAATGAAATAAACCAATGAAATTAGTTTGATTTATATTTCAGATTTGTTTCTTGTTTAGGCAAGGTCTATCTCCCTTAAAAAAACACATCCTATTGTATCATAAAGTTGAAGAAACAATGGATTACACTTCAGTTTAGAAAAACTTGTCCAAGCCAGGCTTAGATAAACATTAGAATGCAGAAACCAAAGGGAAGACTTGTGGTTTAGCTCTGTGGACAGCAAGGTCTGTGCCTGGTTTTCTGTGGTGTTCCTCTTAATGAGCAAAAATTGCTGAAGAGTGGCTATGTCCAATATCTGATCAGTCATGGCACAGACTGCAGTTATTTTTATAGTTTGTCACGAAGTGTGATTGTTTTGGTTGATAGTTGAAATTTTTTGTCCATCACAGGGCTATAAGTAGGGGTTTTTTGAGGACTCTATTCCTCAAAGGTGAGATTCTCATATATTGGATGGGCTTGTGTGGAGTGTGATTAATATGATCTTAGTTTCTTTATCCCTCTCTAATTATTTTAATGTAACAAGCAATGTTAATATCCCCTAAGTGCTATAACAAGCAATCTCATTACTTTTCATCAGGCTTGTTTATAAAGAAATAAAATAGCATCAAAATAAATAACGTTGAATGAACCAGCAGTTGAAGTATTACCTACTCTAAGTGTTCAGAACCATGAGTTCTGAGGAAGTCATGAGCCTACCTTAAGAAAAGAATGGTATTTTTGTTGATACAGTTTTCTTGTTTGCTTTTTGCTGTGTGAGCAGTTGGGGAATATTGATTTTCTAACTTGAAGACTAGGTTCTAACTTTAAGGAAAGCTAAAGTTCTTAAAGCTCCAATAGCAGGGGCTTTAGGAAACTTGAGAGTACTGATGATACAGATATCTTTTTTTCCCCTTTGAACTTTCTCTCTCTGTTATCTCCCAACTGTTAACCTCTTCTTTCTTGCTTCTCTTGTTATATCATTTTTTCCTCTATTTCTATCTTTCAGAGGAAGCATCCTTCTTACTATTAACCATATTAATAATTTGTGTAACCTTTCCATCTTGCAGTTATATTGCTGTTGGTTGCCATTAGTCTATTATCTCATTCTCCTTTGCTTTTCTGTGTATTCTACTGTATCTCTTTGGCTACTTTTCAGTAAGTTGCCCTAATGCTCTCTTTCCTTAAGTGCCATATCCCAAAATATTCCTTCCTGGCTTCAGGAAAGGAGAAAGGAAAGCTTGGTGGTGCGGAGACAAACTCACAGTGAAAACCACCCACTGCAGTTTTAAATTTGGAGCATTACCTTTTAGCCCTTAAACAGTTCTCCTGGTGAGTGGACTGTGATTGTGGGTTTCATAGTGTCCAAAGTCTGATCCTGCCAACTGTTGCATGCAGTTGTCATTAGCCTATTAGAATGAGCTGATGAGGCAACTACATATTAATCTAGTGTTTGTATAAATTGGAGTTGCATGGGCCAGCAGATGCTAAGGCCAAAAGATTTACAGATCTGTAGGGAAAAGAACTTCTGCTGTCTCTGAAAGCAAGGAGGAGGCCTTATGTACAAACTTGGCAGGTTTGATTTTTCGCTCAAAACTTTGTGTGTAGAAAACTGAGTAGAAGAAAAACAATCTATTTTGTTTGAATGCTACATTACTAATAGTTTGAGATTAAACTGGGGTACCAGTTTAAAAACCACACAAAACAACCACTGAGACCTGATGCTTTCAATCCTCTTCTACTGACATTTACGGAGAAGTTGTTTTGTGGTCAAAGCTATAGCTGACAGAATCCTGGCCAGAGTGTTCTTGTAACTGAAAAGTCATCACTCATGCTCAGCAACAGAGGTGTTCAGGCAAAATCTTTCATGCAGATGCAGCCGTGCTTAATTTTATTAACTTAGCTTTTATTGATCGGCATCTTCTTCAGCTGGTGCAGGAGGTCTGCTGTTAGATTGTTCTGATGAGTATGATTGCTTTTACAGCTCTCTCAGCTGACTTTCAGTAATATTGAGGCATTCAATGGTCAGTGATATCAGGAATATTTTTACGTAATGAAATCTCAAATCCTAGGAGCCTTAGGAAGTGTGGAAGAAAGGTTAAAAACCACAAACCAATAACCCCTTCCCCCACCTCAACCTCACCTTACTCTTCTCTGGCACCTCTTTGTAGTACTGCATTATTTTGTGAGGCAACAATGGTCAGTCAGTACTTGAGGTTGGCCAAAGCATACCTAGACATATGATGAAAATGTCTCTTCAGATGTAGGAGACTACATTTGAAGAATGAGAATGTGAAGCATGTGTTTTTTATTTCATTCTCAAGTGTGTTGCAATATAAATTCCTCTTTTTACATTTTAAACAACCAGTTTCCATGGAGTGGAGTCCGCTTGTGCACCATGTTCTCAAACAAATTAATTAATAAAACTAAAAAAATCTTAACTTACATTCATAGCTTGCATCAGCTTATGCTATGAGTAATATTTTTTCAATGACTAATCCAGACATACCTATCAAGGATGGGAAACCTATACTGAGACCGCTTTAATTCAATTGCTGACTTTTATAGGTCCAAAGTCCCTTGAAGTATCTGACTGAAATCCAAACGTGCTTTACATGCTGAGGTTTTTGCATGTAGATCTCTAAATTAGTTGGAAGACAGACAGATTCCCTTGGGTTTTAATTATTTGTTGAAGCTTAAATGGTTTGTTTATTGTAGGAAGTGTTCTATTTTTAAAATCTAATTTGCACTGCATAGTGGGTCTGTTCTCATTGAAGAACTTCTTAGATGCTTCACACAATTCCAGGTATTCTTTCTCATCCTTCCTTATTTGCTCTCTCTCTCCACCATGCTGTTAAAGGCAAGTTTTTGTTTCTGTTGTTGTTGCTCTGAAGTACACTTTGTTTTGCTGAAGAATCAAGATCTGGGAGCTCCTGGCTTGACTGGTGAGTTAGTGCTCTCTGTGGTAATGTGCAGCTGTGTGTTACAATGAGTGTGATGCTAGGACATCACAGGATAGGGGGTGGAGTGAGACAGGCTGAGAGGAGTAAACTTGAGTGTACACAGTCACAAAACAACAGTTAGAGAGTAGGAGTCCCTGTTTTGTGAGGTGGGTTTGTGTTGCTCAAAGAGGGCAAGCGAGGAGTGGAAAGAATTGGATTGTCATCTATCTCTCCAAAGCATAACTAAAATAGGTAAAATATCAATTATCTATACAGTTACCATTACACTTTAGTTAAATAACCGGTGTATTGCTTTTTTTCCTAATTGTTTGAATAAAGACATTTTCATATATCTCAAAAAAGCCTTTTTAAAGATGCCAAAATGCTAGTGCAGTTTTGGCAGAAGCTCTCCTGGCATGAAGTCCTCTTTCTTTGTTAGTGGTGGGAGTACTGACATGTTCACCCAGAGAAGAGAAGAGAAACTTCCTAAAGGATATTAAGAGAAACAACTCAAAACACAGAAGAGTTTAAACCAAAAGTCAGATTTCTAACTGGAAACGTATAAAATTAATGGAGATTAATATATCTAAAAGAAAAAATAAGGGAAACTTATGTTTTAATTTTCAAATGAAATACTGCTTTAACAGACTCAGTTCTTGGAATTTATCATGGAATGAGCAATGTTTTCTTTATTTCTACAAAATAGTGTAATTTCATAAAACTCATCTGAATGAAGTATTTCCGATTACATTAGTAAATAAGCACTGTGTAATTATTTAAGTAAATTAAAGGAAGATCTTTATTAAAAAATTGAATGATATTATAACAGAAGGCTAATTCCAGATGCAGCTTGAAAAGCAAGAGCAGGGAGTAATATAATTTATACATCTCATGGATGGGGAGCATGAGCTGGATGGTTCTTCTCATTCTCAGGAAAGGTTCTTAAGAAGTTTGCTATGTTTACCTGACAAATACAAAACTGTTATTTTCTGATGTGACAGTAGTAATGATGTAGCATTTCTTTTCCTTAACCAAGACATCCTCTACATATATTGTTGAATATTTGTGCTAATGAAATAATTTTCTGGATTCTTTTCTTCTGTGAGTGTGTTTAAATGGCTTTCCTATTACATTTATCACTGTGTAAGTCTAGAGAGAAAAAGCTGTTACGTTCCGAAACAGTATATGCTAGTTTATTTGCATTGATAAGGGGTATTAATATTTGCACTCAATAAAATATTTATAGCATGTGAATCAGTTGAAATGTTTCTAAGATATTTGTGTGGCACTCAGGCTGGATTTTTATATATCTGTCCATAATCAAACAATTCTTCAATGCAGGACTACAAATTTTGCAGTGCAGGTAAGCATTATTTGGCCCATTTAATATTAATTCTTTTAAAATCCAGGCCAAACATTCAAAGCATAAAGTGGCAGTTTATTGATAACCATGCTGTTCATCATCCTTTTCACTCTTAAATGCTGCACTAGTTCATTACTGTGGCAGATTTTCAGGACAATTATAATAAGCAAGGGAGCATAGACAATGCACTGGGACAGTTAGAGCTTTGCAGGCAAGGGACTAACACTGAGTAGTGTTTTTTATAAAAAAAAATAATCCTGGAAACGTTTTTGTAGACCTTTTTGGTTCATTAATGATGGCCTTAATTGCTGGTTTGCATGGTTGATAGAATGAGGACTGGAATGTAGAGTTTTAGATATCCAGGTGACTCATCTGTTTAGCCCAGTGTGGTAGTTACCAAAAGCCATTAGGAGGCTTCTCTGTTCTCTCTGTACAGGCAACTCCTTTATAGCCCTCCTGGTACAGGAACTTGAGTAGGACTAATATAAAGAAGAGCCTCTTTCAGTCTGTATCTGGGTTATTATTCCCCTTTGTGGCTTTTTTGACAAGTGAACCTTAAAACCCCATTCTCCTGTTGATACCAGTGGTATTCCATTCAGGCATGTACAGGTAAAGTGTATTTCCACTTTAAAGAAATCCTTAAATAGCGAGGGAAGTGAAAACTGTTCAGGATATTTATTTAGAGGCAGCCAGTTAAACCCAGTCACTTTGATCTCTTCTAGTACCCAGTCATGGAAATACGTTTACTTTCTTCTATTAACTGTGGAAGGGGAGGCATCAATGCATACTATTGCATAGCTATTTTGGTTAGCATGTTTTCTTTAGGTCGAAATGGAGTCATGTTGCTGTGATGAAAGAAGCAGCTTGTACTATTTTTGATGTTGTGTGTAGGATGGTTCTCTTCAGAACATGCAACCTGAGATGTTAAATAGTGTTAAAAAAGCCCACATACATTGCAGGAACCCAGCATGAGTTTAAAGGAACCCACAAAAGGGGTGATGAGCAGCACTGCCAGCACTTCTAACAGGTCTGGCCTGGAGAGAAAGAGCAGAGACTGAATATTTTTGAAATAAGTGAAAATATTACATAACATGTAATAAATATGTTCCATTTATGTAATTCTGTATGGGAACTTCCCCAGAATTTACATGAGATGCTTTTCTGTTCAGATAGCGTATTTGCTGGTAGAACAAATGGAAGAACTCTGTGGAAAACAAGACAATCTTAGAGGGCTCAAGAGCTAGGCAGAGTAAACCAGCCCAGCTGTATGCAAGGAAAAATGAAATACCAGTGTACGAGGTGTTCATCAGCCTGCACAGCCTAGTGCTGCTATTTACTGCCTGCAGGTGGTAGGGATGGAGGGACAGGAGGGGGAAGGCTGTGCTGGGAATAAAGAAAATTACCCTCAGTATTGGAGAAATATGAAGACGATGTGCAAGCCATCCATATTAATGGGTGTGTGCATGTTAGAGATAGCAAAACAGTGCTGCTTTTCACAATGTAGGGAGATGCACATTCCTGAAGCCTGCGTGCTCTGTCTGCACTAGTTCTAGCTCTAGGCAGCACCTGATGATAAAATATGGGCTTCGAGTTAGATGGAAATTAATAAAAATGAGATAGTTGGGATATGAAGTGAATTCGAATGAAAAATAATTCAGGGCTTTTGAAGTTTTTCACAGCACTGAAGCGTTATAATTTTGGATTAGAATATTTTGTTCTAACTGTTTTTCGTGCATGCTGTATTAATTATTAAAGTTGCAACAATATGAATTCTCAAAATCTATTTTTGAAAAGTTAATTAGAGTTTAAAACCAGCAACTGTGTATTAAAACCATAATGAGAACATTTTGGTCTAATCCAAATGTTCCAGAATTTTAGTGAAACACAGTGGATATATGTTCTATTTTCTTTTTTTTTTTCTTTTAAACATGTTTCATTAACTGGAATTTTCTGATGGAAAAAAAAATCAATCCATGTATTTTTGACCAATTCTGAGTACCTAGAGAATAATTCCAAGGATTGGTTCCTTTATGAGGCCATTGGCATAATGATGTTTGCAAAGTACTGCCATATTTCACC
Source organism: Actenoides hombroni (assembly GCA_024336885.1). NCBI lineage: Eukaryota > Metazoa > Chordata > Aves > Coraciiformes > Alcedinidae > Actenoides > Actenoides hombroni. The sequence goes on from WUAM01000020.1 coordinate 1,183,051, forward strand.
CTAGACCTCAGACACAAAAGGCAATCTAGGAACAATAGATTGAGTTACTAATAGTAGTAATGCATTGCTTAGTGGCTGTTACTAATTAAAGGATTTTAGCTGTCATGAAAGAAAATAGATAATCACTATGTTAGTTCTTCTTTATCATCTGGCTGCTTGAACAAACCCCATTGTCTGGTATACATTATGCACTAATACTTGACATGGATCCCCTTTTTCTTCCTTTGTGTTTCTTTAGGCATTTCTGGGTTCTCTGAGTATAGCAACAGAAAAGAGATGCAGACTTTCACTTGTCTCATATGAAGAGCTCTTGACGCCACCAATTCCATAGAGTTTTAAGGCAAACTATATTATGAGTAATGTGGCTTTCTGTAACCAGAAATTTATGGTTTAATATATATTAGCCATAAATAAGCCAAAAGATCAATTAGTACATGTTGCTTCCTCGGGCTGTTTTTCTCTTGCATGGGATTGCTGATACTTGAATGATAACAGCTTACTTGCATTTGCTTGACTTTGATTCACAACTGCAGTAGCATTTTGTCAGTGAAGGAAGAATAGGTTTTCCCTCCATTTGGGCAGCCACCATGGAGTGCTCTTGTGGTTCTACAATCCTACGCAGAACAAGATCACTTCTGAAAACCTGCTTTTGAATAGGAGGGTGCTGGCATACATCTGGACCGTTCCCCGTGAAAGTACTGTGTGTTCAAAGTAGTGTCTATGGGTCTGATACGCAGCAGATTCAAGGCCTCATTCCAGCCAAAGAATCTGAACCGACCTGAAGAAGGGCCAGTGTCTAGATAAGGCTTGATGAGCCTGCACCTTTTGAGAGACTGTGTGGGTTCCACAGAGAATTATCTTGGCTAGCTTTACCTCTTATAACCTCCCTTTAGATCCATCTTCTTTGAAAACCTCTGTGTAAAACTTTCATGACAAGAATTTGCGTGAGAATGACTAAACCATAATTCCTTTCCAGTACAATGTTTTCAAACCCTGGATTTGCATGCTTTAATATGCACACCAGATGGGCTGAAAATCTGACCAAATTCCACAATCAGATGTCACAGGTAACATTCATACAATGGACTAAACAAGTTTTTAGATATCTGGGCAGAATTTCTTTAAGGTGATTTTAGAATAAAAGCGAAATTATTTATATAACTTCACAGGACAGATTTTTTTTTTACCTTCTTAAAGAATAGTTTGTTATTTATTATTTTGTTCCTTTTGGTAACGTGCTTCGCACATTAAAAATAGACGAATGGAGAACTATTCAGCTGAGCTAACTAAAGATGCAGATGGCTAGCAGAGAAATCTGCCAGTCTCTTAAATCTTTATTGGAAAAATTGTTACGAGAGGCTTTTTACCTGGAAGCTAGTGAAGTTAATTGGAATGGATCACATGTTTGTTTTCTAGTAATGGGTTTTACAGTTGTGCAGACAATTTCTCTAGCCTCGTGAACGTTAACACCACATTTTATAAATCACATAAAGATGCAAAAGTTAGCAGCATTGTTCAAGGAAAGGCTTTGATTACAGGGATGCTAATGGGGATTCTGTTGAATTAGTTTTACTCCTTTATGCACTGAGTCTGTGGCACCTGCTTCTAAATCAGGCAGCTGGCTTTGGTCACCTGGAAGTCTGTTAGAAGACTTTGTGCCTTCGCAGTGTCTTTGTGCCCCAGCCACACAGACAGGTCCTCACGTGTAATTTGCCTTCCACAGAGCTGCCTGGGTAGTCACAAGCTGACTTTGTCTGTGCTCCTGGATCCAGCATGGACAGGACATGGATCTGAAGAAGGCAAAGTACCGCCCAGAAAAGATTACTTTTTCATAGGACTATTTTCAGGACTTGGTGGAAACTTAGTTTGTTACTCTGTTAGAAGAGGAAAAGGTGATCAAAAACCTGAGTTGTCATGATTTTTGAAACATGCAGTAAAATTATTGCTTGTTGAATGCAAATGCACTAATTTCAAATTATGAATTTCTGTAGTAAGTGAAGAAGGCTGACTTGAGAAGGAAGTTACTTTAAAACAAACTGGTGTGTAGGTTGATTTATGCTGCAGTGGTTGCCCAAGGAAATGCTTTTGCTTTACTGTCAACACCAGGTAATCCTTGGTAGTTTTCCTGTCAGTACCTTGCATTTTCTTTATCAGTATTTTTCACTGTGCCCTAACCTATCAAAGACATGTCATATCTGAAGATGGTGTCCTTGGCAGTGCAGTGAAATGCACTGAGCAGACGTCTAGATATCTGAAAATACTGAGCAAAGGCTCTTTCCTCGAGTAAGTAAATCTCTTAGCCTGCAGTGCAATGAAAATGCTCTTCAGGGAGTTTTGTGGTGCAGAGCTGCGCACTCCAACGCCAGAAACAACAGTCACATTAGGTCTGTGTGTCGTAGTGACGCTGCCAGCCCCGTTGCCTTCTGTCTACAAGCAAGCTCAGCCAGGGTTGGATTGCTTCCTGTCTTCATTGCTCTGTGTTCTACAGTGCAGATTTATGTGCAATGTCTTTTAAGTCTTGTAACAATGATAGCTTTAAAATGGTCTTGTATAGAAATAATAATTTGTGGTTTGAAAGTAAGAAAGCATAATATTCAAGAACACTTTTATATTCAGTGCTAACATTGTCTGGATGTTACTGAGGGAAGGGGTGGAAAAATTCTGTTGTGACCTACTAAGAGATGAGACAGCAATTTAGAAAGAGTGCATCAAGGAAAGGAGGAACAATTTAATTTATTTAATTTTAACAAGTTTAATTTTAAACTCAGGCTATATCTGTAAGATATACCACTCCTAAATATCCAGCTTTACCAGTATATGCCATCATGTAGTTTATGGAGTAAATGTAAAAAATCACAGTAGAGCTTTCAAAACACTCCTATGAATTAATTTTCTGAAAAGTAGTTACGTGTTTTGAATAAATGACACACATACTCTGTTTTGGTTAGAAAAGTTTTAACAAACCAAAAATTAGAAGGGTAAAAATTATTTGCCATTCAGGGAAGTTATTGTATTGCTGATGTGATAATTTGCATTAAATTGTTGGTGTGTTCATTTGTTCTTCATGATGTGGTCTGTCATGAGAACAATCCCAACAGCCTAATGGGATTTTCTGTTTCTGAGATTCTTTATGTTCTGTTTTCATTAAATGAGTATGGTGTGCTTTCATACATGTTGTTTGACTAAAAGAAAATGACATAAAAGAAATTCCTTTAAGCATTCTAGTCTCTATCCTTAATTTACCTGTCCTTTCAGTTCCTTTCTGCCCCTGGAGGTGTTTGAGCAACCTGTGCTACTGCTTTATATCACTTCTACTTCCCTGCAGCAAACACATAGTCTCCTGGCTACAGCATTTTTACTGCATGTGAAACCCCAAATTTATATTCTTTCTGCATTTACTGCACTTCTTTCACTGATACTGCTCTGCTACCCCCAAGGTCTGAATGACATTGATCTGATGCTCACAGAAGTACAGCCAGTGTGAGCTGTACAGAAATCTCATGTCGAGTGCAAAGAAATAATTAACTCTTGCACCTTGCTCAGTATGTAAGGAAATTGCAACTTAGCCAAAATATGAGATGCGTCATTTATTCCTGGGACGGGGTCTCCACTGAAAAGCTACATGAACTCACATGTTGCAAGAAGAAGGTTCTTAAAAGCTAAGCTTGTCTAGCTGTCCAATGGGGGAAAAACTGGTGCAGAGAGAGCAGTAGCACTGGAGAGCCTTAATGCTAGGTTTTCAGAGTTCTGGGAATCCTTGCCATTGTTAAGATATAAATATTTTTGTGATTTATTGATATGTCTCTCTAGTGTTGTTCTCCTTGGCCAGGGATCCTTTCTGATCTCCCTGCTGCGCTGTGATCATAATATATTGAGTTCTGTGCAACATCATGGTAGCTGTTCAGAGAGATGCTTTTTCACTTCCTTGTCTCCTTCACCTGAGGTAACAGTGTTACTTCTTGTGTCATTGTGCTTGTTAATGACTCTCTCACTGGATGTACCTTTGTATATGTGTGGCACAGCAACTCACCTGCTTGTAAGAGCTCTGTCATATGGACCTGGTAACATGAGGATTAGCAGAGCTTTTCATCTGTCTTAATTTTAATTTGTGATCAGGAATACTCCTGTTCAGTGGATTGTTCTAACATCTAAAATACAGGCAACAAATTTGGTTTTTACTGAATTTTGTGAGATCTTCTGCATTGATGGGTAGAACTCTATGTCCCCCTGGGTTTTTTTAATTTTCTTTTCAGTGTTAGAGGATTATTAATACTTCTCAGCTGCCTCTCTAAATGTTTTTCTTCAACAAGGGCCAACTCTAACTTGATGGAACAGGTGGTTGCTTAACCAGCAAATTGTTTAACATAAAGCCCCAGCCAGGATGTAGCTTCTTATAATTAAAAGACTCATACTGCTCCTGCCAGCCATCTTTTCCCTTGCTCAGCATTGCATCACCATTTCAGACAGAATGTGCAACAATAAAATGTCTCCAGTATTAACCCTCTCTCATCCAAATCACCCAAATGTTTCTCGTTTGTACTGTGATAACAAGGTGCCATAACACTGTTTAGGATTTGCTTTCCATGTCTCAGGAGAAAGTTTTTATTGGTATTTCTGCATTTCTTTTGAAGCTAGTAATCTCTTCTTGTCATTACAGGGGCAAAAACCCCAATCCAAGAATGTGGTTCCACCTAATCTAGGTGATCCTGCTCTGGCAGGGGGCTTGGACTAGATGATCTTTTGAGGTCCCTTCCGACCCCTAACATTCTGTGATTCTGTGATTTACATTGCAAAATGCTGTCACTCCGGGACTTCAAAGCCAGGAGATGAAGTGAATGTTTGGATTGTATGTTACTGAAATGGCAAGTGATGAGCCACTGACACTGGGGCAGAAAGAGAGAGGCTCTTTATGTTCTCCTCCTCATTCTTATTCGGAGGCTGTGGCTGCCAGGGAAGGGAAGTGGCAGTCAGCATTACTTTCAAGTCAAACAAATGGACTCCTCCATCACCTATGCAGACAGACTGCTCCATTGCCTTTATTATAGTACTGTATGCTAGCATGATTGTTAATCAGATACACATCTGAACTGTAGGACATTGCAGGCTTTTTAAGTCAACTGGACTGTATTCTATGTTAAAATCTATAGGTCTGGCTATTTTATTTATGTGTAGAAGTATTTGCTATAAATACAAGGTGGATGGCTGGGTACCGAGATGCATAACTGGGAAAGTGAGATTGTTACCAGTGCAATCCTAATTTTCAGATTTGACAAATGTAATATAATTCCAAGTATTTATGGTGACCTACTTAGAAAAGATGGAGTATCACTATTACCATACTATTTATGTAGACATGCCAAATATAAAAGAAGTCTGATACTGTTACCTTAGAAGATATTATTGCTCTGGTTTGGGGGCTAAAGTGATTTTCTCATATACCAGTTAATAGTGTATTCAAAGAGTTTTTTACCAGAGGTCTGAAAAAGGATCCAAAAATGCTTTGTTCAGAACAAATCTAGTGTTGATTGCCACCAAAGGGGAAATTGGGGCCTCCAGTATAGTTCAGCCTTTGTAATCTGAACTAAGGAACTGGCAGCTTGTTTGCACATAAATCTGCACTGAAATGACAGAAATTGCATTTAATTTACATTTTTTCTTTTTTTTTTTTCTTTTTATTTTTTTTTCAAATGGAAGCTTTTGTGCAGAAAGACTTTAGCATAAAACTTTCCTATTCTGTTCTTTTTTTCCTTTTTCTTTTGTGCTGAAGTTTATAAACAGTTGCTTGCGTTGCCTGTAGAATATCCAAGAAGTTAAAGCTCTGTACTTCAGATTGAAAAGCCTGTTTAGACTACTTTCGTTTAAGCAGCAAGAGAACTATATATGTGTTTATTCCTAAGGTTAATGGGTGCTGATTGCCAAATTACCTTGCTTGAAGTATAGGATGAGGATCTTTGAACTAGTCACCATTAAGTATTCCTTTTCTCTTTCAATTGTTAGTGTCTTAACAATTTCATAGATCACATTTTATTTGCGTCTACTTACATCTGATATAGTAGTATATCTCTGTGTTCAAATAAATAATGAGAATTTAAGACTGAGGTATCATCTTGGTATTTTATCTAACCTGTTACTATGCTTCAAGGCATTATGGATGTTTTGATCAAATAATATTTTCAACTGGCTACTGAAATAACAGCGAGACACAGATATATTCACTCTCACTGACAAATATAGTCCTTGAATAATGCCACAAATCCAAGCTTTGTATCACAGCCTGACATCTTGTATATACATGTTGAAATCACTCCCTTATTAGAAATTGGGATGAATTAACTAAAGATTTCGAAGTATTTAAGGGTATTTCAGTTGCATTTGTTGTCCTTTCAGAAAACTCCTAGTTAATTGTGACATGGGGCTTAATAGATAGTGGCTTATGTACAAAACCTCAGTTTTATACACAGCACTGATATTGTGAGTGAATTTTTAAAAGCTGTAGTCAGATTGCAAACTGCCTATATTTCTAACATCCCATAATAAACTCTCCCACGTGTCCACTCTGCATAGTTGCATTTGTCCACTTGTTGCAAGATACGCTTTTTCAAAATGAGCATATTAAGTAACATGTCGCTGTGGTGTGTCTAATAGTCTGTCTTTGAACTGTTTGTTAATTGGTTATGATAATATCTGTTAGGTACGTAAAAGTGTTACAAAGAACATCTGCTCCTGTCATAACTGATGCCACTTTTCATCAGGATCAGCACTTTAAGCTGAATAGGGCATTAATTAATATCAGAACTGGCCCAACTGTGAAGAATTTTTCCTCTGTGTACAACCATGGTCCACTTGGCTATTATAACAGTACTAACCCTGATCTCAAACCTGTCCAGACGAAAGGGCCTTAGGCTTTTTCAATTTTTTAGGGAAATCCTTCGTGTTCCTGGATCCAGGTCTCAGTTATCTTGGAGTAGGCTGCCTTTCCAGAAGGAAAGCGAAGCAGAAATCTGATGAATCCTGCCCTTGAAGACATCCTGTGCTGTTATACTGTTTCGAGGCATTTCTTACAATTCTCTCCGTTTGTGCCTACATGTATTTTCATTTTTCACTTCAATGCACACATAAATATGATAGAGTTCCCATTGCTTTGGAAACTTTGGTTTCCAATTTTCTTATCTTGACTTTTAAAATCAAAGTGTTTCATTAATGGCTATTTCTGCCGCTGAGCTTTAAAAAGACATGTCCTTTGTTCTCAACCTACTTAGACAAATGCTAAGTGAATTAGCTTTTATACTCACAGTTGCTTCTCCTTTCTATTTGATTTCTGCATACTCTTGTGTGAATTCTCAAATGCATGTATGTAAATTTGGAGAGAGATGATTCCAGGGCTATATGCATGGCTGTTTCCTAAGAGGTCCCAAGCTACACACATGAACAGTGGAGCTGGCCAACCTCCATTTAGTCAATGGGTGCAATTGATCCTCTTGGCACATTTGGCTCAACAGGTCCGGGATGTGTTGACCAGAGACAGTAGATGTGCCTGACTCAGGAAATGTGTTTAGGGGCATGTGCCATAACACCAAGACACCCTGCCTGTTTCAACTCCTGTGGCACTTGTGGAACACAGTGTCATAGTAACAGTTTTCTACCTGGTAGCCATCCAATCTACAAATGCTATAGAAGAAATGTGAGTGTCTGTTTTGCACATTAGATATGTTTTAATAGTGTGTTCAGAAAGTAGATTTTTGATATATTTGTAGCATATGCAGTCTTTCTAGTTCTTCACTCATTTCATAAATGTAATTAAATTGACAAAGCAGTGATAAGATGGGCACTTCAAGTAGATCTGTTAGTGTATGTCAATTTGATGTGATGCTAGCGGAAAAACTTGAAAGTGAAAAGAGGGCATGTTAGGGAATGTGAGCTGGAACGTGAACTTTCTCCTTCTGTGCTGAAATGCAGGTGAGGGAATAGGGGGAGCATTCTAATATATAGGCTGTAACAGTTTCACTCTCAGGTTGGAAGGATGTAGCAAACACAGTCCTGCAGAAGTCTCTCCTGGGTACTGTTGGTCATGAGGTGGCTTCTTAATGGAGTTGAGTATTACATTCGCAGGAAGAGACCATGGTGATGTTGGAGGACATAACTAGAATTTAGATTCACTGGCAAATAGGAGAGGTGGTTTGAAAAGGCAGTGTGCCTGGTTCTGCCTTCATGTGGGACTAGTCAGTGGTGTCCCACACCTCTAGGGCGAGAAACAACTGGGTAAGTGGCAATTCAGCAAGAAAGTGTCTGTACATGGCACAGGGCAAGTGACTCAGCGTTATCATGCTATTATGCAAAAGATGTGGCATTTGAGGTGGTTCACTGCCAAGGCATGTCTAGTAATTCTTTTCTTCTGTCCAGCACTGGTGAGGCATTGGCGGGAGAGAAATCATGTCCAGTACTGAGCACTTTGGTTAAAGAGAGATACCAAATAATCAAAACCTGTCTAAAGAACAGCATCAGGAGAAATCAGAATCTAGATATGATGACTTAGGGGAATGATTTGGAGTCTTTAGTTAAGGGAGGATGAATCAAGATATGATAAAAACCTTCAGATATATAAAATGCTGTTTCAGAGAAGGGAATATCTGTTCTCCATCACAGTGGTGGGTAAAACAAGAAGCAGGTCTTAAATAGGGTTAAATTGGCTTGAACTTCTCATGTTAGGAATAATTCAGTACTGTAACATACTGCCAGAGGAAATAGTGAAGTGTGCTTCACAAGAAGCAAGTTAGAAATAGATTAGACAGACTTCTGTCAAGGATGACACTATCGTGGCCATTCCCAGTGGGGCAAGTGACGGCCAAGCTGATCTCCCCAAGTCCTTCCAGCTTTATTCTAAAATGCAAGTTTTCAAAGATGCTTTGCATTTGAACAAAAAAACCCAAACAAACAACAAAAAAGAATCCCTTATTGTGCTTCCAGAGGCTGGTTTGTTGTAAACATTTTCTCAGTAAGCTTCTAGATAGAAGACTTTTTGTTGTTGTAGTTGGAATTGGCATTCCTCCTACAAAAGAAGACAAACCCCTTTTTAGCCTTGAAAAGTTCCTGGATAAGTGAAAACTGTTGATTGTTTCCAGAAATAGAAGCGATACATCAAAGAAATACACTTTTGAGTGAGGACAGGCCTTGTTAGGTAGAGAAATCGAGCCCACAAGTAGGATTAAAAGGGAATTTGGATAAATCTGTGTTTTGTGTGGGATCAGAGACATTCTTGCCAAAGTCCCATCTGTTCTGCTTCTATTCAGCTCTGTTTTCTTTTCACCTCTCTGTTGTGCTAGCACTCCAAATGGAGACATAACCGACCAACTCAAGTTAAGCCCTGAAGTTGTGCTAGTTGTCTCTCCATATGCAGGTAGTGCAAATAGTAACTCAGTTGTCATGGAGAGGTTTCATTGGAAGTGTAGTCACCTGATTAAGAAGTGGTCTGAGCCAGGAAAGCTTAAGATGTTGTCTTTAACAAAGGGGGAGCAAGTAAAGGAATCATTATGCTATTCTGGACATAGATGACAACACCACTCCCAAAGTTTTCTGCGAGTGTCTGGGAAACCCTGTATTCAGGACTCTTTGCAAAGTCTGTCTCTGTTAGTCTATGTGTTAATCACACCTATGATGCTCCTCGTTAAGACTTAAACTGTGAAACAGGAAAGCTGCACTGCAGTTGAAGTTATGGAGAAGACGTGCCTGAAAACTGAGGACTGAAAACTCTGTCATAAGCATGTAGATTATAGCATGTGGCATAGCTCTGCCATAAGGAAATCCTGGGTAGCCTGTAGCCTGGGAATATAGCTGGCTGACAGAAGTGTAGCAGGCTTAAAATACTGGAAATTCTACATCTGCATCTTATTGCAGCACCTTTGTGGGTGTCCCATAGGTCTGAGGAGTATTTCTTTGTGTTGATTGTTGGTGGCTTACTGGAGATGCGAGAGAATATTTCCTTTTGAGAGAAGCACTCCAAGGAGAAGGGATTAAATCTGTTTTATCTTGAACTAGTTTTGCTGCGGTAATATTTTGCTCAAAATAGTCGGCTACCATTTATGTCTGTTCTCTGTAGAAGTTCTAATGCAGTTAATCTCCTCCCCTATCCTGAAGAAAGAGACCTTGGTGAAAGTGGTAACAGTCATTGGGAAAGACAGCCCTGTAGGATGGACAGCACAGGGGCTTTCGTGTTTGAATTACAGAAGATTTGGGGTAGATGGAATATTTTTCCCCTTGTCAAGTCACATAGAATGGTGTATAACTTAGTTTATTTCTGAGAGAGTGGGATACTGGATTTAATTATTTTCCCACTCAAAGCATCATATATCAGGACTGATTTGACTGGGTTTATGCTAATGACACAGTAGATGTAAAAGGAAAGCAGAGTTAATCTGCTGATATATTTCATTGTGGCTTAATAAATTTACCACACTTGTCAAAATAACTCTTGGGTAATTTGCAAAATTAAATGTATTCAGTGCTACTGAGTTTTTCTTTGGAAGCTAGGCATCTTTTTGATGATGTTTTTTTTTCAGAAACCTTAAGTCTGGCAATGCATTCTTGGCCTGGCCCTATTTTGATACTGTGCACAGTAATGAGCTGAATATGTTGCAGTGCTGTAGCAAAATGAGTCTTGAAGCAGTGTAGAGTTGGCATAGGCTACTTGCCTAAGGACAAATTCAAAAAGGGTTAAAAAGCTCTCACTGCCAGATCTATTTCTAAAGGAAATCATTCAGTTGCTAGGTGGGTATCTGTAATTGCACGTAAAGCAGTGGGGGGAGGTCTGTAGTTCCTATGTGTTCTGTATACTTTTTTTTGAGAGCACGGGTCCATACAATTGCAAAAATTCAGCTTGAAGTTTGGGAGTTAATTGGCCTGAAGATTTGACTTCCTCTTTCTAGAGCAGTTTTGCCCAGGCTGTTAGAGTGCTGAGTTACTGGCAAAGATAGTGAAGTTTTATTGTGAAGATTTATTGGTATTCTGTAATTCAGATAATTAAATTAAGCAAATTCACAGTGTGGCTAAATAGCATTATACGATGTGCAAGAGAATTGATGTGATGGTAGAGCCTGTGTGCAGTACAGTTAACCTCAGTTGCCTCTCCAAGCAGCAAGGTGTGTGAAGTTTCCATCTTTATTTTTTTATGAGCAGCTTTACGAATGGAACCGGTCATAATCTGATAGCAATCCTGGTGGATACCACATGGGGGGCTTAAAAGCTGCTTTAGGGGAAGAGACTTGCTCTGCTGGACTGAGATCGAGAGGACAAGAAGGAACAGGCTTCATTTGTTCTAATACTAACAACAGCACAACATTGGATCAGTTTGTGTGGGGAAGGTGTGGATTCTTTGTCCTAGGGACATTGTCAGACTGATCTAGGAGAAGTTGATTGTGTCCTGAGGCTGAGTGTGCACTATGTGACTTCTTGCCAACAGAGTGATGTGCTACAGTAAAAGGAGATCTTTGCCATCTTGGCCTACAGTAGAAACAAACTGGTTTTTGTTTTAGAGTTACAAATATGTCAGAAGACAACTCAGCATTTTGTTTGGCATTATACCACACTGGAGCAGCAGCTTCCCGCTGTGCTGGAGTTGTATGTGCTACGATACCTGTGTAGCATGAGTATCTAAAGAGTTTGCTTATAACACTTTGTGTGCTGTACTCAGACGTTCACCAGAGGTACTACCTCTGCTTTTAGGCAGCTGAACGACAGCAGTCTGGTTTTTGTTGCGAATAGTTTCCTCCCACGATTGTCTGCCCACAAATCTGTAGCATGTTATATAAGTTATAATAAGCCATTTTATTTCTAAAGCAGGTGATTTTCTAAGAGGTCTCGTTGAGAACTGACTGTAGTACAACATTTATGAGGTGTGTTTCCAGTTTTTCATCTATGACAATAATGGAATTATTTTAAATGTTGGAATCATCTTTACTGGGCCGTAGACTGCAGAAAGCTTTGTGAATAACTACTCTGCTAACTCCAGTCTGTAACATTCTGAGGGAAGCCAATCACATTTGACAAGGGAAATAAGATTCCACAGGAAGTTAAGTGACATTATGAGATGATGTAAATGGAAATATATTTTCTTGGGAGGAGGAGAGAGAACAACCGCTCTGTAATTGCAGTGCAGATAAAATTGAATTTGAAAGGTCCCACAAGCTTGTTTGAAGTTCAAAGAAGCTTGTGCATAAATTTGGCCTGACTGGAGTTACTGCATCTTAACACTTGATCAAAAGAAAGGTAAAACCGGAGTGGTTCCAGAAATCCAGACTGATTAAGTCAATCTTCCTTGCCCAGTGATGGAATGTAGAAAAATATCATTGGTCTTCTCTAAAGTATTATCCTCCTGGATAAAAGGATTTATCCTCCAGCCTTTCTATACTAATCACACAGTGAAAAAAATGACCTTATCTAGCAAAAATATTAAGTTCTTTGAGATCTATTCAAGTTAGCAGTTCATGGAGGCTGCTGTCCTGCAATATAAGCTGCAGAAGTGCCAAGTCAGTAAAAATATTACTCACCCCTTTAACAGCTTGCATTTAGCTTTATGACATACCTGGGGACTGAAATAGTACAATGCAGTGTGATCTGTCAAAGTGTACTCATTGTGTGCTGGCTTTGTTTTTGTGAAATGGGAGGGCTGTGACTTGAAGAAGCTCTGGATGCTCCTGTGAGAGGTGCTCATCAGCAGGAAGAGATCGGTAGCGATGCAGAGTGTTTGTGGGTTGAGATCTAAGTATCCGAGAACACAGAGAATATGGGTTCTGTGGGAGGTATGCATTTCAATCGGCAAGAATAGATGCCCATTTAAGTAGCTAGGCTGAACATTCTGGGTAGAGACAAATGTCCTGCTACCATTCCTAACACCTCTAGATTCTGGAAGCTGTAATTTAAGGAAGTAGGACTTGAAAGCATAATTTAGGCCCCAGGGTGGGACAGGCTTGGACGAAGATTGATGGGGACAGAGGAAATCCATGGCACTGTGACCTTTCACATATCAGTGCTGCAGAACAGTAGTTGCTAATTTTCCAGTTCTTTTAAAGTCTAGAAATAGACAATTTAGGGGAAATAGGTACAAAAAATTTTTCCATTTCTATATTTCCATATATAGTGGAAATAGAAATGAGAAAATTATCAACTGTACTAGTCAATGAATTTTGATCTGCTAGACACATGGCCATTTTGGAGCCTAACTGGCTTCAAGTGGTCTCTCTGCAGGGCTGCTAATCTACCTGTATTTTATACATGTTGTAGTTTTACTTTCTACAGCGATGACATTAATATCATTTCAGTGCTTCATAAGTACTCTTTGACATTATTTTCTCTGGCCTATTTTAAATCTATTTAGATGAGGTAGTTTTAGTATAATTTCTTCTTTCCCAGCAAGTTTTTGTGGGTGTTTTTTTTTTTTTTTTTTTTTTTTTAAAGGCCTGTAAGAGCCACTGAGGAAGCTGAGTTTTATGGAATGCAGGAAACGTCATAGCTCATTTTAAGTGTGTGTCTAATAGTCCTGCATGCCTACTAACTTAAAATCTGGCCTTCATTTGAGGTGGCACAACTCTTTTAATCCTGTTAGGCTATAAAAAATAATAGAAATCTGTTCAATCTCTGACAGCAGGGTTGGTTTTTTTTTAATTGTGTGGTGATCTGAGATTATGAGAGTTATGGAGAAAGGTGACCTTGATGCAGGTTTAAGTGCAGCACTTCTTGACACAATGCAATAGAGAACAGCACTGAAGTTAATTTTAGATGCACTAAGGGTGAATTACTTGAAACAAATTAAACAAGTGCTGTTCTGAGAAGATGATGAAGGGACTGGAACATCTCTCTTATGAGGAAAGGCTGAAAGCCCTGGGGCTGTTTAGCCCAGAGAAGAGAAAACTGAGAGCTGATCTTACTAATGTTTACAAATAACTGAAGGGTGGGTGTCAAGCAGAAGGGGCCAGGCTCTTTTCAGTGGTGCTTTGTGGTAGGAGTAGAGGCAATGCTAGCAAGGTGGAACATAGGAAGTTCCACCTCAACATGAGGAAAAACTTCTTTCCGGTGAGGATGATGGAGCACTGGAGCAGGCTGCCCAGAGAGGCTGTGGAGTCTCCTTCTCTAGAGACTTTCAAGATCCTGCTTGATCTGTTCTTATGTGGCCTGTCCTAGGTGATCCTGCTCTAGCAGGGGTATTTGATACTATGATCTGTAGAGGTCCCTTCCAACCCCTACCATTCCATGATTCCATGAGTCTACCCATTCAGATGTGGGTGGAATTCCTCATCAATAGTTTGTCTAATGATTACATTCCATTCTGCAGTGACAGTTTTCATTTAGACTGCATTTGATCAGAGAAAGGCTAACCTAATAAGAGTAACCTCAAGGAATTTATCGGTGTCCTTTTTTAATATTTTACTTTTCTGAAGTTGGTATCACTTAGGCATAACAAAAAGTTTTGGGCTTGTTATTTGTTTTTCTATTGTTGTTTGTTTTTAACTGTGTAACATTTTTTTCCATCTGTTTAATATATATTACTTGGAGGATGTGTGGTACGTATTTGAAAAATTCACATTTTTTTTTCAGATACTGAGGTAGAGTTGAAATGACTTAAAACAAAAATGTCTATATATAAAGAAATGTTGGTCAAAGCTATAGGCACAGATTTCATTTGAAAGTTATAGGGACCTGCATAATTTTACTTTCTGCATAGTATTTTTACAATTTTATTTGAGTTTGTTTCAGCGTTCAAATGAAGAAGTGGGGAGGGTTGGTTTTTTCCAGGTTATTAGCTTAAACACACTGTTGAAAAAAATTGCCTTTATTATTATAAAGGTTAGTATTTAGCTTAACTTATGTGTTGTATGTCCTATCCAACAGTATGTATTCAATAAACGTGTGACTACTTTTTATACCTGTAGATTATAAGCTTTTTAGCTTATCAGTGGACTAGAACCTATATACAAGAAGTTGTATTGTTTTGAGGTCAGTATTAAAAGTGGGGACATCTGAATACAGGAGTGACAAGCCTGGCAAATCTTCATTTTACTGCGATTTTTGATTCGGCAAAATTGAGATAATTGAATTCAGTCACGTATTTTGGAAGTAGTTCTCTCTGTCTTTTCAAGAGACTCTGAATTCTGCAGAATATCTGTGTGTTTACTTGTCCTCCTCCTGGGAGACAGACAGGGTTGTGTGGCATCTGTGCTGTGTGATGGTGTGCTGGTTACTTAGCAAAAGGCTTTGACCCATCTTCTGCTCTGATTTCAATTATCTTACCCACCAAAGAAACCTCTCTTTGCCCATTTTAGCCTCTGAAGTGTTACAGGCCAAATACAGTGCTCTCAGACCTGACCTCTTAGCTGTATTTACAGGTAAAGAGACATGTGAGGGCAGAAACAGTTTTAAGTGATGAATGGATAGAGACAAACATACCTGCCATGATAATATACGTATATACATAGTATAATGGTTCCTTATAAGAACAGTCCTTATGATTCTGAGGTTGTATTTTTTTAATGCCTAAAAATTTAGTTTTTTCTCTCATCTAATAAAGCCATAATTCTTGTCACATATTCTTCATAAAACTAGAGCTGTAAAGTCATTGCTATAAATTTATGTTACGAGTTTGTGCACGTATAGGCACAGAGCATTATGTTTTTTGTATCTCACTGTTTTAAAGGAGGCAAGAGTCAAGCCTGTAAAGTCTAAGACAAAAAAAAAGCTATGGCAAAGTCTGGAAAAAATAATTTCAAATAATTACCAGATGGGCTTTCAGGATGGAAACACGATATGCCTTTTGAGGAGAAAGTAAGTTTGAAAGGCACCAGTGATACCATTTATCATATATTCCTGGATAATATGTCACACCAAATCCTATTTATCTAGTCTATTGCTATTGGTAATTAATCTCGAACAAGGACATGCAGCACACTGAGAAAGGTGAAATGATAAACCAGAAAGGTGCCCGTACCTGCTGTCAGGTAATATCTGTAATAGCTTTGACATCTGAAGTATCAACCAGACATCTGGAGGAGATTTCTACTCTGCCCACTTTCTGTGTTTACATAATGCAGTTTGGCACTTAAGGAACATCTTTGTGCCATCGTGTCTTTCTTAATTTCACAATTATAGAAAATTTTACCTCATACTGCTATCACTGGAAGACTTGTTAAAATTTTTTTTTTGCATTGTACAGATAAGAACAAGGTAAATCCTGCCTTGGAGAGCTTTGTGTTAAAGAACACCGTAGTAGATAAATATGGTTGCAACTTGATAGAGTTACCTCCTTCATACTTTCCCTGCTCCCCAGAAGACAGGTACTTGGAAATTGTAGTTTCAGGACATTTCATTGAAGATTTATGTAAAAATTAGATTTGAACTGCAAAATTTGCATCCAGATCTTAATATCTTACTTCTCAGAGTTTTGGAAGACATTATTTGCATTGTAAGCACTGTTTCTAAAATGTTTGGATCTACAAATGAGCTTAGAATCCAAGCGCCAACAAAATAAATGTGGGTTTGGGTTGTGACTATTTGTAATTATGATGGATGTAGAATTTGTTTGTTAGGGAGATCTCTCACAGCAGTTGCATACAAAATAATTCGCTTGTTACCTTTCCCTTCTTCTCATACCTCATCCCCTTTGAAAGTCGCTATTTATCATTTTATGGCACTGGTGAGTAAGTGCTGCTGAGTCAATGCTTGATTAGTTTCCAGCTGGTCCTGTGTGAGTAATTTATTTAGATGCCAAACAATTAAATTAAATTTTCAGAGTATTATAGCTTTACTAGAACTGCAGTGTGGTGTTGTCGTCATGGTGCCATCCCCAAAGACTCTTATGGCCAGTGACTGTTCTGAAGCCCTCTCCTCAAATGTCAGTGACATCTTTCTGCCATATTACATCAGTCTCTCTGGATTTTCATTACCTTTTGCAACAGTGTGATGTTTTAACAGTACCACCAGTGGCTTCCACTAATACCAGTCTGAAACTTTTGACAAGAAACATTGCAGAGGCATTTATGTCAAGAACATAGGAAAAGTTTTCTTTCACTCCAGGGGCAATGTTTTGCAAGCAAAATTACCAGTAAAATAATTCTTCTTCTAAACTCTTTAAAAATACTAGTAGATTTTGTATGCATCTGTTATCTATCCATGCATATTGATGCTTATTTGATTTTGTTATTAAAAAAAGTCTGAAATTGATGTGAGATGAAACAGAAAGCATGCCTTAATTTGCCAAATGAAAATGTTGGAAATTGTCATCAGGTGGTATTTATGTACCTGAGTTAATACCCAGTCATTTCATGTAGTTATGAATTTACTGAATTCAGGAAAGTCATCAGTTTCTCTGCTTTCAGGCTTCTATGTCAGTTCTCTGGAGAAGTGTTACAGCACTACAGGGTGTGATGTCTGGCATCTGCCTTGCCTGAGGAATATTTTAACGATTAAGGCTTGTCACTCATCCCCTAAAAATCCCTGAGAATAAAGATACATTTTAAACTAACATAATTTCAGGAACAACACAGTCAAGAAAGCAGCTGGGGCACATTTCACCTTTATTAAGGAGTTTGGTAAATTAATAAAATCATGCTATAAAAATCTATTCTGACTTTTGCCTGAGAAGAATGCTCAGGTGGCCAGGAAGGCCAATAGCATCCTGGCTTGTATCAGGAACAGTGTGGCCAGCAGGAGCAGGGATGGGATTCTCCCCCTGCACTCAGCACTGGTGAGGCCTCACCTCGAGTACTGGGCACAGTTCTGGGCCCCTCACTTCAAGG
>WUAM01000020.1:1218858-1250253 GCA_024336885.1 Actenoides hombroni
CTTCCTTCCTTCCTTCCTTCCTTCCTTCCTTCCTTCCTTCCTTCCTTCCTTCCTTCCTTCCTTCCTTCCTTCCAATTGTTATTGATAACATTGTTTATTACTGCTTTTGCTACAATTTTTTATCAAGTGGGGGATTGTTCTCTCATTTCCCTCAGTCTTTTCCAAAGACAGTATTTCTTCCAATTTTCTTTTCTCTTCTCTATATTGTTTTACCTTTTTCTTTATTTTCTTTAAAATGCAGTGTCTGCAGCTGGATGCAGTGTCAATTGGAGCTGAGGTCATTTGAAGTGAAAGAATTCCGCTAGACTGACTATGCTTTATATAAAATATCCTGGAACCAACATTAATTGCTTATCCTATTTGGAGGTAACTCTGGTGTCTGTTCTTTCTTTCCTCCAATCCCCTATTTTATAGAATCATTCTTCTTCTCATCCAGATTTTCCATCAGTGCTATTTTCAGCTTTTTGAAAATATTTTTTCTTCTCCTAATGTTCAGTGTGCTTGGCTCATATAGTGCTAGGCTGAATTTTAAAAAAGATGCTGCCACTCATCTGCAGTTCTCCTGAAATGTAATTGAGTAACAAATGTTAGTTTCTTATGCATAAGAATTTTAGTGACCCATATCCACAGTACATATGCACTGTGGATTAGATAGTTTTGATGTCACTAAACCCTATTCTAACCAGTATTTCAGATGTTTTAAAATACTTCTGGGTGAATTATTAGTGGGGATCACAGAAATTCAGAAAGATTTGTTATGGGAATCAGCTTTTCAGATAGTTATTTACTTTGGCTAATCAGAATTAGCCTCTTCCTTTCCCCTCAGGCCTTTCCGGGCCCATTAGAGATGACAAAGAGAGAGGACTGATGGCCTCTGACACTGAAACAAAGCTAAGGCACCATCCAATTCCCATGATGAAACACTAGCGACTCTTCCATTAACTTTCATGAAAGTTATTTCAGCGTGAGACCAGTTTGCTCCATTAAGTAGCAGTAGGATTATTTCACTAGCCTTGAGGCTTGAATTATATTTGGGTCTGATTCTGTATTTGTTCTTATCCAAGATTCTCACAGAAGTCAGTTACATTTATTGTAATTACATTATGGGCTTTTTCTTTTTGTTTTCTGTGTGACAGTAACCTGGAGGGTTATCAAATACCTCTTAACGATGTGCTCTTTAGTACTACTTCAAATAAGCACTACTTTTAAATGAAACTCATACTTCTGTTTGTATGAACAAAAGGTTTGTTCGCATCGTAACTTGAAAACGCTTTTCAAACATGTTTATGAGGTTCTTTTTTTGGTGTTTCTCTTATGATAGCAATCATGCGTGTGAACTTTGCGCAGCGTAAAAAGCGTGTCCCTGACTTCCAGTGCAAACAGATACCATTCCTTTCATCTTGAAATGGGAAAGATTATGCTGCGAACTCACTTACTAATTGAGCAAATGTGACGACATAGAATTTTAAAGCATGATAAATGAAACTGTGACTGTGTCTGCTCCTTTGTTTGTTTATTCAGCCCCCGGCAGCAGCCTAATCAATTATAAGCTCCTCAGGGGTGCATTTCCTCCGCTAAGGGCTCCGCTGGGGAATAGATTGTTTCGCAAGCAGCCTAGGGTTTCTCATCCAGTCTTTGTAGAAGCTCTGGGTTTCTGTGAAGCTGAAGCTTTTTGAGGATCCTACCTAAGTCACTTTTTGGCAGAGGTCAATGGAATCGACTGTTTTGCATTCTTTTTGTAAATTAGATCTCTCTAACTGTTTATGTGCAGAGCTGCTCCTCAGAAAGCTGTTTCCCTGCTTTCCTCTTCATTTTCCATTGAAGAAAAAATAGCTTTGTCATCGAGAAGGAAAAAATTAATTTTTCACTCATCCTATTCCAATTATCTCTTTCAAGTCAGTGACATTTAAAAAGCTGTATTTTTTATAAACATACTACTAGGGTTTTCCACACTGCCTGTTAACCTGGGTAAGGAAACGTTGCAGTAAATATCTGCACACTATGGTTGCATTACAGAAAAAAACAACCGGACCAAAAAAAAAAACCCACAAAAACCCCCCCAAACAACAACAAAACAGAAAGAAACGATCTTGGCGTTTGTTGTCAAGCGTGAAAGAGACACTCTCTGACAAATTGAGTTTCGTATCAAAAAGGCAGAGTTCTTATTTTAATTCATGGTTATGTAATCATGTTAAATGAAGATCAGTCAGCTCTTCAGCTAGTTTTGAACAGAACTTGTTTGTTACAAATCACTTCTGTCTATACCGTCTGGCAGATATTTCCGACTTCACAAGGTGCACACAGCACTAGAAAATTCTACAGGAGTTTACAAAACTTTTCCACTTACTTCTTCCAACCATGTTTCAAGGATTCAGTGGTACCAGCCATCGTTTCAGACCTATGGAGGTCAATATTTACAGCATTAGTTTCCTCTGAGTCACTAACTTAACCTTTATTCTAATATGAAACGAAAAGGGGAAGAACAATTCTTGGTGATCAAGAAATGTGAGAAAATATTACTTTCTCTTCTATTCTAATGAGAGTAATCTGATTACACTTTTCAGTGAAGCAGCTATATTAGGGACTGTAATTTGTCAACTCTCAAAAAACATTTCATTAAATGATCTTTCATAACTTTCTTGTTTGTTATCCATGAAGCCCAACAAGCTGGCTGTGATGAGATTAAGACATGTGCTGTGATTACCTTTGTTTACCATCCTACACCAAATTCTACTGGAACTCATAAAGTGAAAAATCATCTTTTGTAAAGGTTTTGTTTATAAAGTGTTCTATGCCTACAACATAAAGTACTTTCTCTTGCTATCTAATAGATTGTGAGAGTACTGAGGAGTCTAAACTAGGTTTAAGTGAACCTGAATGGTATTGCATATTCATGGCAACAGTGGTCCAAGTAAATGCTGAAATATTTTCAGTTATTTCAGTATTCTTGGGAAATAACAGGTAATATTTTTTTATAAACTTATGGCTTAGGAAGTGAATATATGAACTCTTCAAGATAGATTTTAAGTAGCGTGCTGAAATCTTTCTCTGCAAGGATAAGCTCTCGGTATCCACCTGCACATCCATAGCATTTTTAGTGGATGGATGGATGGACAGTGAACATGCAAAATTTCATGATTAAGTTCAACCAAGAGTTTTTAGAAAACTCTTAAGGTGACTGTAAAGGGCAGATACAAGGGTTTTAAGGATAGATCTATCAGAGGCAATATTTTTCAGTTGCTATATGCTCACTCCCACCTTACATGGGTCTTGCTGTCTGTTTCTGTAGTCCTGTTCCTCACAGACTTCATTAATCTTTCTGAGGCACAGCAGTGGAAGGATTTTACAGTTAGAACTTTATGCTAAGTGGTATCTTCCATGAAGGACATTGCATGCTAATTAGCAGTGACTTCATTTTTGGATTTGTCTGTGACTTGTAATTACTTCTGTAGTCTTAGTTCCAAGAGCCCTTGATAGAATCTCTTTGCTTCCTTTTCATCCTACTCCTCTCTCCTTCTTCCAGATGAAGTGAACATAAATACATTTCATTAAAGTCCTATAGCTCTCTTGTATGTGTCTGAAGCTAGGCTGTTTTAGCAGGATCCCTAAATCTTGGTACCTCTGTGCAATTTCAATTCAGAATGAGAAGGGAAAATAAAACCCAAGAAAAAACCTTAGGAGGAAAGTTGGTCAGGTATGGAGCTACGGATGAGCCAGAGGGAGCAACTTTTAAGCAGTTAAACAAGGACAAGGTCCTAGAGAATTACCAAAAGGCAATGCTTGCATCTATTTAGTGTCAAGGAGAAACATCAAAGAGGAGCTTGAAAGATGGTTTCTCTGAGCAGGTTCTGAAAATAAATAGTTTATTTACAGACAAATATAAATGCCAGTTCTGCTTATAAAGAGATTCTTATTTCATTTTTGAATGATTACTCTTTGATTTGCAGAACTGGAGCTGCTGCCATTTGATCTGTCTTTTAGTTTACCACACAAATTAACTTCTGTCCATTTGTATCTGTGAGGCATGTGGTCTTCTAGCTGAACTCCACAAAGACATCCATTTTAAATCTCAGAAGTATGAAGTCTGTCCCAAACATTTATATAAAATAATGAGGTAAAGAACCGAAAATAGAAAAGCGACAGATTTCTACAACTTGAACAGCTTTCTTGCAAATTGGCTATTTATGGAAATTGTGCAGCCAAATGTTCTTCCCCAAAGCCTGTCTAAACTGTGTCATGTTACTGGAAGTCTCAAATCTGTCTCCACTACGCATTGCATAAGTTGTAACTGCTTGTTTGCAGTCTGGTAGTCACAGAAAGGCTTTCTTGCCTGTTGTCTACTGCAGTGAATAAAAAATGGTAGTGATTTGAGCAGGATGGAAATGTTTGCAGAGTTGGGGTGGATGGGACTTACAAAGAACCACAACGGGCTGCTTTAATGGTAGGAGAGTTGCCCAGGACCATGGTTATTTTCTGGCTTTCTAGGTGGAGCCAAGGCCTTCTCCAGGTGTGGTTTCAGGGCTCCTTTATTCCAAGTGTGACCTTATGGAGCTTGGGCTGAGCTGATCCAGCCCAGGAGTAACTTGATAAGAATTTAAAAATAGCATAAAGATTACTTTTCAGTTGGATCAGTGCCCTGTGAGAAACCCCAAATTCTGCTCCGTGTGCCCGGTACCAGGTCTAGTGCCAGCACGAGGGAGGGAGAGAAAACCCTGTCTTTCCCATCTTCTTTCTCAACATTCTGTAATTAGGTCAGTTTAAAGTAACTGTGAAGCTGCAGCCTAGGGTGGAAAAAATCAGCAAATTCTCCTCCTTAATAAGAGTTTCTCTCTCATTATCTAGTCCTCTAATTTTCCTGAAGGCCTTGCAGACAACACATAGACTTCTGGTTGTCTCGTGCCAGCAGCAGGGTCTGACTTGTGCAGTGGAAGCATGCTGAAGGCATGTCCTCTTCTCCTGTCCTTGCTTGCCTGCAGCACCCTGGAACTTCCCTCCGATGCTCCAAGCCTCCTGGTACTGCTCATTGGCACCTTCCTCCTCACTTCTGGACTCCTATGAACTATCCTGCTGCTCCTTAGGATTTATTCCTACATCTCACTGCTCCTATAGTTTTCAGCTAGAAGCACTGCTGTTGTCAGGGAGCTTGGAGAGGAGCTTTGCATCTGCAGTTGCTTTTGGAAGCCGATGTAGTTAAGAACAAAAAAGCAAACCAAACCGAAATCACAGAGAAACATGTTTATTTTTTGTCCTGCTGAAATTGAAACGTTTCATCAGCTGGGTGAATCGAATGAAAGAAGTGATTTAATAAAGAAAGTGGGTAGCTGAGTAGTTCAGACACTGATTTGAGACAGTGGTCATAAACTTTAAATCGCAGCTCTGCCTGATTTGAAAAGAACAGGTTTAATGAAAACAAACCAAAGAACCAACAAACCACAAAACAAACAAACAAAACACAACCAAAAACCAAATGCACCCAGCAGTTTCTCTCTCTAGTTACCTAACTCAGGCAGAGCTCAGGACTTAAGAGTTGATTTTCTAAGAAATGTTTAGAACAGTGTCCCAGACACAGGGGAAATATTTAAGTGGTCTATATTTATCCTTCCCTGGACCAAAAATGGCATCAAAGCCGCACCAGTGGTTTGTCAGGTCTATATACAACTTGTCTCTGGAGAAGGGGATCATTAGCAGTACTCTCTGGTAAGTGACAGACCTCACAGGGGTTACCTAAAGGAACCATTTTCAACTGCCAAGTCATTGGAAATCTTCTGGGGATTTCTACTGCTCCAGCACAGTGACTTGTTGGCTAATGAGTGTTGGGTCTTATGCATGAAATACTGTTTCTTATCCTGTGTTCTCCAGGTAGGAGGAAGAGTCTTGAATTTGTGGGAGCTTTGTTTATCTTAAAGATATTTTTTTTCCTATTATATTCCCACTCTTCTGTGTTTTCAAACGGAGCTAGTGATGTCCTTGGCTTCTGTGGAGACAAATTACTCTTGCAACACGACTGACTAACATTAGCCTATATAAGTGATCACCATCTGGACCTTAAGCTTTGTTGTTTTTTCTTTATAACAGCTTATATCACATTTAAAGGAGACGTTACCTCTGCCTAATTCTAGACATGGGCAAATGCCTCACAACAAAGCATTTGCTCTAGAGTTGGTTTGCTTATCTTGCAGTGTTGGAGTGTGGATTCTAATGCCGTATTAATGAAGTTTTCATTATTTTTTTTTTTTCAGTATTGTTGATCAATGACGTAATTGTTCTTTCTTGATGTTCATTTAAGAATACAAAAAAATTGAGGGATGTTGTTTTATTATAATTAGTTGGATGAATCATGTAGGAAAACTCATTTCCTGACTGCTCAAGTAGGTATCAGCTTGTGGCTTGCATGCAAATATGAGACATCTTCAAAGAATGAGTTTGTGTCTCAGGCCAAGAAAGCATTATCACTCCTAAACGTATGGGAAGTAGACAGAAGAAATGTTATTAGATTAGTAATAAGGAATCAATGTTAAGAGACTCTTCTGGAAAATCTGCATGATTGGGGCAGTCCTAATTATTACAGTGAACTGCTGATCGCGTCTGTGTGCAGAGCTTCCATACAGCAGATACGTTCAAGGATCACTGCAAGCAGGATGAATTCCTATTCCACCACTGACAGGGCACACATACTTAGAGCTAAGCTTTAAATTATGCACCTCCTTGAAATTATGTTAGCATAATGAGGCAATATAAACCTCATGGGAACATCTTTCTGAGTACAATTCTCCCTCGGATTTTTTGACATAATCGTTTGGTTCTCTCAGGGATCCTGAACGTGGGGCCCCGTTGTGTGGTTGGCTGATAGGATCTGTCGTGGTGCCTCTCTGCTTTAAGGGGACACTGCATCATTCCTTTTTGTGCCTTTGAACTCCAAATAATTTTTAAAGCGCGAAAAAAAGATGAATTAGAAAAAGTCATTTTGATTAACGCGAAGTGCGATCTATTGGAGCTTTTCTGAAGTTGAAGCTTGGAGCTGCTTCCGCTTTATTTCACTGAAGCTGACTGGAGAATCTAGCCAAACCAAGTCTTTCTTCCCATGCACCAGCTGATCTGGCAGCTATAGCCGCATTAGAGTGCTTCATAAATGAAAGCACTGGTGGGTTATGGGCGAGGCATTACTGCAGATATATTAAAAAGTCTCCTGAAGAAGTCGGCAGCGTTCTCGTATCGCTAGATGAAATACAAATTAAGGTTTAATTGCTAAATCCGAGTCTCTACTGTATTATTAAGCTTTTCCTTTTCTCTTACTGTTGTAAGAGAAGTATTCTATTCTATGATTCTATAAGTACTAGCATAGCATATTAAATTAACGTTTCTTTCAGAAGTCACAATGGTACTATATAAGTAGAGCTGCTCAAAAATTATCTTGTAGAAGTTAATAGAAAAATATTTAAAAGCTTTGCAACAGAAGGTTTAATTATGAGCTGCCTAACATGCCTGGGCAGGAAATGAATGCCCTTCAGTCCCTCCAATGGCCCGAAGACCCTCAAAACAGGGGGAGATTCTTCTTCCCAACACTGTGTTGAAGGCTAAAGAGTGGGCAGACGTGACTAGGAAGAGGGTTGAAGGTCTCCAGCTCATCACCTTCTGGGGGCAGCACAGTTAAGCCAGCTTGCCAGGGGAAATGGTCTACATTAAGTACTTGCAGGAAGAGATTCAAACAGCTGCAGAAAGTGCACATGCTGAGAGAGAAGGACTCAGGTCTCTGGTACCCACAGATATGCAGAATTTCTCCAAATCTGAGCACACTTCTAGATATTTAAAATGTAGCTTTAAATAGCCTAAATCAGTTTGTTTCAGTTCCCCTAAGGCTCTGTTCAAGAAAATAGTGATTAAAGTGAAACTGCTGGCTGTGAAGGATTGGGTTTGGAAAGAATGAGTGTACCACTTGTTTACTTTTTTTTTTATTAGAACAGATTTAAACATCCATTTGTAATTTTATTTCCTTTGAAGTGTATATGTGACACACTGTGCACAACTTCTGTTTAGATTTATAAGACTGCAGTGCTTTAGTGAATCCCTAAGGTTTTTCCTCATTAATGCAGTACCCTTCCAAAGAAGCAACTGCTAAAAGGTAGAAGCAGAAAACAGCCACCATACCTGTGTTTCAGTGCAGTATTTATCACTGCTATATTAAACTGCAGAGCTACAGTCATCTGTCATTTTTCTTTTAATACCGTTGTGTCTCCAAAAGTGCTTGGTTTCTCCTCTTCATTATCCTACTTTCCCTCTTACTCCTCTTCCTTTCCCCATACTCTTAACTTTGCTCTTTCTTTCACTACTACTTTTAAAGCTAATCAATCAACGGGGACATGGTGTACAAAACCAGAAGCTTGTTTTGAGGTCATGGACCTTGGGCCCATGGGAAGCTTGTAAGTGCAAGGCAAAAAAGCTGCCTTCTGAATCAGGCACAGGCAGCTTGGCTTCTGGGGGAGAGGGGTGGTAACAAGTAGAAGCAGAGGTTGCTAGGGGAGCTTTTTAACAGGGTGTCCCCCTGCTTCTTTCCTCCTTCCTTTGCTGAACTCTTACTCAGTCTTTCCTTGCAGGCATCCACTTACACACAGCTTTCCCTTTGCTTAGGAAAAGGGTGAGCTCATAGATCTTCACAGCCTGGAAACTGACTCTCTTCTCATCATCAACTTTAAAAGTAGGTTTGTGTTAGGTGTGTGCCATGTTGTCAGCTATCAAATACCTACTGGAGTGTGATGAGAGAATTTTGAACGTAGAGAAACAGTGATGGTGAAAGAAAAACAATGTGTCTATTTTTAAACTTGAATAGCAACTTGAGAGTTGTATAATTATGGTGTTCAAGCAGCAAAGTAACACCACTCCAGGAATTAATTTTACCTTGAAATAGCAGAAGTGAGTTGGAAGAAGTTGTTAGTGGAATGGCTGGAGCTAACTTTGTCACAGAACCACATCAAAAAAATGTTAAATTCCAGTAATTGTCCATTTTCCTATTAATTTGGTTCCTTATTATTGCTCCTACCTACCATTTCATGTTAGATGGACATTGTGTACTGGTCCTGGTGTTCAAGGCTTCTTAATAAGAACGTGTGTCACTTGTGCTGTCTTCTGTTTTTTTGATGCTGATGTGGTTTCAAGACATTAGATGGCATACCATAGTGATTAGTTCACTTCTTTTATCCTTGGATTTCTTTAGAATTTGCAGGTGAATTCTGGCTGGTCCTGATTATTTCTTACAGTTTACTTTCTCATTTTATTCTGCAACGAAATGTCATTTCATTTTTGGTCAGATTTTCAGCTGCATCATCCTTTCATTTATGGAAAACTCCCCAAGATTTTCTGCACTGAATGTGCAAAAAGATTAATCTAGTTTTTATACAATCACCGAGTTCTCTGTGGATGGTCCACTTTGGTGATTCCACAGACTTTGACATCCTCCCTGCCCCTGATGAAACGATAAAACATGTTAGAGCTTACATATTTTTGCAGCTTGTTCCTTGAACTCTTCTGTGGCCTGTCGTACTGTGTTTTTTCCAACTCAACTGCAGTGTTCCTTTCTGTTACAATATGCATATGCCATCATCTTTTCTCAATGCTGTCTCTTTCCTAATATCCTCTCTTAATGTTCCATTTAAATACAACGGCTTTTTTGCTGTTAGTAGTCTTTCAGCAGGTTTTTTTGGGGTGTGTGGCATATGCTTGCTCTCACATTCTACTATATCATGCCTACATAACTTTCAAATACTTGCCAATACTTACCTTCTGATAATTTATTTTCTGTTAATAAGCTTTCATTTTTAGTTAGATCCCCTTTTAAAAATCAAGTGGATTTATGGGGGCTTTTGTAGATGTGTTGAATCTGAGTATATCGGAGTCCATCTGACAGACTCTTCTTGGTAGTAATATTCTCAATGAAGTCCTCAGTATTGCTGATGACTGTCACAAGTTGCTTTTCTTGTAGTGGGTTCCCTGTCTAGCCACTCCATGAAGTACAATCTACAGATTAGGTTTGCCACCACATCATGTCTGAAATACCCTACCAGTGTTGCTGATTTTCCCATGCTCACAATTATTCTGATTTCTCTGGGTGTTACAGGGTCACTGTTGGCAAATGTCAGAGATAAGATTGTCCTAAGTAATGTATTTTTCCTGTATTTGAACATGGACTTTAAGTTTTGTGGAGATCCTATGTTATTTATTGCTGCATCTCACCAAGCTCTGATTTGATTCTGAGCTATTTGTAATATGATTTCTTAATGCGATTCTTCTATTGGCATGACTTATTTATGCCTTTTCTTTATCCTGTATGTCCAGGTACTAATGTGCCAGTAACTGATCTCTTTCCTCCAAGTGTTTGATATGCTTCAAAACATACTGAGAAGTAGGTGTTCTAGTTTACCCATCTCTTTTTAACCTTCTCAGTATTTGTATAGAAACATATGTGCATTTGGTTTCCTTCTACCTCTTTTGGGAAACACTCTCACTGTATTATGTTTGACTTTGTCCAATGTCTTTTCTATGCTTGTGTCTATGAACAGACCAGGGATGGGAGACATAAAGCCTCCTAACACATGTATCTTTCTCTGGGGATCCTATGCTTCTTTTACAAAGTGGCAATACTCAGATGAATTTTGCAGGTAGACTGATGAGTGTCTGTGCTTTATTACAGTTTTATGTTTATGGGGGTGGGTGACTCAAATTAATGAAATTTCAGTCCAGATCCACTCCTGAGTCAGCCTTAGTTAATAGGTGTGTTGTGATTGATTTTGAGTGTAGTTGCAGATGCTGAGGCTGAAGGAGTTGCCCTGAAATCCATAGAAGGTTATGGCAGATATTGAAGCATGCTGCTTGTTGATAGCATTCAACAAATTTGTCAAACTATTCCAGTTTTGCTTTAGAAATACAAAGAAGGCAATACAAGGACAAGTGGGAGCTACAGTCTTTTTAGTGAGAAAAGAGAATGTTTGTGTCATTATGCACACTGGCTAGTGAAGAACCAATCCCCAGACAGTTAGAGTTAAATGTTTTTCCATGTTGCTTTGCTCTAGAAATTTGACTGAATCATTTCCTAAAATACTCTTTAAAATTATTGCCAATAATGTATCATGGAGCAAATAATGCAAGAAAAATCTTTAGTCTTATTTTTACAGTGAGATGCATAATGCTATATAATGAAATAGGATTTTGTACCACAGCAAAGTTTGGAGTTTGTGGCAATTTCTCTCACCACCAAATAGTTTCAAAGGTACGTAACGTTTTACATGCAAGCAGAGAACAGCTTGTTTATTACAGGAATGAGAGAATATTTAACCTTCTAGGTGGCTGTAAGGACAGCATTAGCACAAATACATCTAAACTTGATCAGTAATATCAGGCAGAGGAATCATAGTACCGTTTAGGTTGGAAAAGATGTTTAAGATCATCAAGTTCAACCATGAACCCAACTCTGTCAAGTCTACCACTAAACCACGTCCCTCAGCACTACATATACACATCTTTTTAAACACCTCCACAGATGGGGACTCATATATGTGTTTTATAAACAATTATGCAATGTTATTATATTATTAATTCTATAATGTTATTTTCCTTCTCTTTTTACTCTAGTATGGAGGCATTCGTGTGTGGATTGTTAGAATACCAGACATTACTTGAAGTAAATCTGCCTTGATCTGAACTTTGGCTATGCTTGTAAACTTGCATGCCAGTTGTGTCTAGTATTACATACACCTCTGTTTGCCAACCGTAAAATAAATGGATGTTAATTTTTGTCATGTACATGTTTTTGCATTGTACGTCAATAAGACTCTAATCAAATTTAATTCTACGCCCCTTACTGAATGGTAGGTTTTAACAGAATAAGTCTTGGTTTTTGTATTCATCTCGCTGATTTCCAAAGGGAAAGTGAAAGAACTGTTGACTGAATTCTCCTTACAGAATGATAGCTTTGTAATAAACTTCTTTAGGTTTAATCCAGTGCATATGAATGAAGGTAGCAGCTGTATCTTTCCACTCTGGTAAGCCATACTACTTTGTAGTATATCTAGCCTAACATAAGCACATCCTGGTGGAAACTAGCAGTAAGCATAATTAAATCAGAAAACAAATACATTGATAACATTATGGGGTTGACCTGAACTTACCAAAGGGAAACACTCAGAACCACTGCTGGAAAGACCTTCTTACGTGTTTTCTGGGAGGTGGCAGATACTTGAAATGTTGCACACAGATGCTTTTTATCAGTCACCGAAATGTCGCATCAAGGTGATGTGGTGAATGAAGGCCAGCCCCCTACCCCACCCCGTAACGGTTTTACCACAACAGCTGATCACTACTATCTGGAGGGGTAGAGAGCAGCTCATTGACAGAAATTATATGTACTCCCAGAAGGCTTTGCTAGGATTCCTCATAAGAGGCTGTTTAGGAAACTGAATATTGCTGAGGTGAAAGGGGAACTGCTCTGGGGTAGGAACCGGCTGGAGACAGAAAACAAAGAGAAAGAATGAACTGTCAGCTTTTCCCCTGACAGAAGGGTACCAGCAGGGAGCCCTCGGGTATTCAGGTTAGAATCATGCACTACAATGTGAAGTGAAAGGCAAAAACTGCCAAAACACGTAGAGAATGTACATTTGTTTAGGTTTGTCAAACATTGGAAATGCAATCGGGACCTTCCAGAACTCAGCAAAGTCAGATGAATGAGCAATACCATACCAAGCAAAACTGACAAATGTGGAGTAATGCCTGGTGGCAATGGTAGGAAGAATTTGAACTGTAATCATCTGCTGTTAGTATTTAAGCAAAGTGTTATCAGTGAAAAAAAGAGTACGTGGTGTCCTTCTGAGCACTGTTCAAAAGACTTGTCCAGAGCACAGTGAAGACAGAAATGGGCATAGATGTGATAGACTGGAAAATACACTGAAAATTAATAAATGCCTCTATGTAAGTATTTCACCTTTTCTCTTGAGTTTAAGTTCAATTTTAATGATGTATTACCAAGGAAGATTAGTTGAAACAGAAATGGTTTGGAGCTTGCTGAGCAAAATGTTTAGAAGCATTTGATTCAAGGGATAGGGAATTGATTTTAAAATGGCCCATTAAAACCTTTTCATTCACAATCCATAATTCATTGGTAGAACTTGCTGCCAGAACTCAGCAATGTTAAGGTTTCAATAGAATTTCTGTATAGAAAGATTTCATTTCTAAATGTATAATGAGGACATTTACAAGTATGTTATTTAAAATTAAAAGTGTGATATGGGGTCCACATGCCTGAAGGGATAAAGGCTAAGACAGTAGAATCTTTTTCCCTTAACTATTGTAGCCTGTTTTGGTTTTGGTTTGTTTTTTGGAGTTTTTTTGTTTGCATTGGTGGGTTTATTTTGTAAATATGTACTTTTGCCTGTTAAATGCAGAGTGCTTAAAGTTAGAAAGCCTGCTTAGGCAGGTCTAGGAAGATATTTCCTAGTGTGACTGGGATATTCTTAGCAATGTACATAAGTTCCCTCAATTTATGAGGCATTGCAATTGTCTGTGTTTCTGCAAATGCATCTCTGAATATAAGTTAGATTATTGTTTTATGTATTATCATGATCAGAGCGTTTTAAGCAGAGTCAGAATGGAATTAATTAAAATTATTTTAATTTTGTTTCAGTTAGATTCTGAGTTTCTCTAGAGCCATAACCTCATTACTATTCCAACTCCTTTGTAATGCTAATGTGGCCAACCAGAGTTGGATCAGAATTTTTAACTTGTAAAACACAGTTTATACCCTCTCCTCACCTGCCATCGTGTTTTACAGGTATGGATGGAGAAAAGCAGCATTAGGCAGTTTGTACCTGGACCTCATTTAGGAATCTCAAAGAACTCTCCTGAGCTGCTACTACTGTAGACGATGTGGGGTAGAGAGTGGGGTAGCATGTTCAGTGGTGTAGTCAGTTCCTCCTGGATAATCCCTTATTCTTTCTGCATGCCCAAGCCTGGCTCTCTGTCTCTGCATGTGTCACTTTATTATAATATTTTTGCAATTTAAAAAAAAAAAAAGGACGATTTATTTTAGGTTGTCTGGTTTTTGGACACATCTTCTTTTCAGTATGTAGTATTAGTGGTGAAGCATAACACTGACATGTGGTCATTGCCAGGATAGATCACTGCTTGTCTTTAATTAAGATGGATTTCATTAGTTTAGCAGACAGGTGTGTTTCAATGCTACTTGGTACTAAAAAAATACTATGATTAAAATGAGTTGTTTTTAAATGGTAAACCTGGATATTTTGGAGACAATAACCACAGCATCAGCATACCTTTGCCAAGTCATATTGGGTAGGACAAATAGTAGCAATCAATGATTAGAGATCAGCAGTGAAACAGAAGCTTTTCTGGCCCTTTAAATACAACGTTGATATTTCTACTGTTGCTAATAAAAAATTTAGTATGATGCATACAAAATCTGGTTTTAGTAATTTCTCAGTTTATAGGAAATACTCATCTGAATAGACATTCCCAGTAATAACTTTACAATAATCTGACTGTGCATGAATCTCTAAGCAATCAGATCATGAGCCACTTTAGAAAGAATATCCATAATTCATAAAGTGGAATGAGTCTTTTAAAGGAAAACCCCTCAAATTCTGGATTTGTTTTGTTGGTCATAATTGCTGGAATGGATATTGTGAGAGTTTAAATTTGTTTATTCTGTTGGAAGGTATACAGTCCTTTGCAACGGAGTGTTATTCTCCTGTCAAACATTATGTTTCCCTGGAGTTCTGTAGGTCACCATAATCTGTTTTATATTTGTCAATGTAGGAGGAAAACCTGCCAAACCACAGCAGGCCTATGTGATTTCTGTGGTGGCTATAAGCTCTGAGTAATTTTATTTTATGGGTTGACAGGCTATAGATCTTCAAGCACCACTTCTGTAAGTGCGTTATTATGGGATTAAGGTTACATTTTTTTTAAATTAAGATATAAGTTTTTAAATTCAAATGGTAGTGTCTGGGATTGCTCCCTTGCTGCTGCATAATCCTTCGCTCTCATTTTATCTGACTCATGTCTCCTACCCAATTTCCACTTTGTAAGAAAAAACAATAAAATAATATTGATGAATAAACTCCAAAAAATGGACTAAGCATGCAGAGGGAATAATATATCATTTCCACTGTATAAAATGAGGTTATGCTAATCTGACAAGCATAAATGTGATCAGCACTGCTGCTGAAGTAGGGGTTGGACAGTAGCTAAGATGAAGATGTAACTTTTCCCATGCATGCTGGGGTGAAGGCAATGCCCATCAGCCTTTCCTGAACTGCAGCTGAGCTACAGAGTTTAAGAGATCCAGACTCCCTTACACATTTAAAGCTGTGTGGCACATCTGAGCGTGACAGCATACCTGCCTGGGGGAAAACCCTATAAAGGTGCTCTGATGGTTGTGAGGCACCCACCACTGTATGTGATGGGTGTTCTTCCTACCCACCTCACAAAGAGACTACTGAAAATGCTCATAAAATGCAGTGAGGAGTAGCCCTTTTCCCAAGTACTGATAACGTACAGTATTTATCTGAATACAAGTTTTAATGTATAAAAGTTTAAATCCACTCTTGACTTCATTAAACAAAGTTGCCCTGAGTTGTCTGGAATAGGCATTCACACAGATCTAATGGTCAGGGCTGGGGACTGGTGGTGGGAGGCTGAGCATCTACTCCCACTGCTGCCATAGACTGTAGGGAAACCAGATTGGGTATCTTTTCTGCATAAATAATATATTAATAATGTCTTGTAAAGTGTTTCAAGACTCTCCAATGACAGGTGTTTCAATATTTTTGTTATTAAGATTACTTCAAAGAGTGACATTTCTTTCTAATTACAACTAATTCATTCTATTATGAAGCAGTTGGGGAGGAACTTTATAATCTTTAATTTATTATTTAATAGATACCTGACTTGATGAGCTGTTTATTTTCAGTTTGAAATTCCTGGAAAGTTAAGTGGCTTTTCTATATTTGATACTAAAACTCCAAGCAAGAAAAATACTTGCTGGATTGGTGAGTTTTACTTCTGCATACACCAAGCAAAG
This sequence comes from Actenoides hombroni, assembly GCA_024336885.1. Classification (NCBI taxonomy): domain Eukaryota; kingdom Metazoa; phylum Chordata; class Aves; order Coraciiformes; family Alcedinidae; genus Actenoides; species Actenoides hombroni. Next base: position 1,234,940 of record WUAM01000020.1, read on the forward strand.
AAACAAAACGAAGAACCCCTCTTGTTGAGGGTATAATTCAGAGGAAGTCTTTATGTCCTTATCTACTAACTTCCTAAAACATAAATAAATATGAAGATTAGCAGACAAAGATCACAACAGATATTTGGCTTGCTGGAGGACTGACTGGACTTGGAAAACTGAAAATAATTTGGTGTTTTGTGGCCTTCTTTGGTTTGGGAGGAATTGTGGGCTGGTGGGTAGTAACCTGACTCCTCTGCAGCAGCACATTGCAGCACGTCCAGACATTGTCTTAGTCTGTTGCCAGGCCTGCCCACTTGGAGTATTAAACACAGGAAAGACAGTGATGTAAGAGATTGACAGAATCCATTACAGAAAGGCATCAGCCTTTAAAGCTCAGAAACAAAAAACCCAACCCTTTTTATAATGTGTGGTAGGTCTAGATTCTTCCCTCTGAGGAGTATCTGGGACATGACATCAAGGGTATTATCAGCTGGTTTTCACCTACAGGTCACGATGGCCTGAACACTCTAACTCTGATTTCTAGGAGACACAAAGAATCAATGGTGCCATCTTCCTTTCCACTGAACAGACTGGCCTGCTTGCCCTCTTCTATAGCTTCTGTGCATACTAGGAGCTGATGAATATTATTTAATAGATGCTTTGAGAAATACAATGCAAAAAGAGCTGCTTTATGCTTAAATCATCTTTTCACTGTAGTGCTGACTTCCCTCACACTTTGCACAGTCACCATAAATTATGTAAATCTTAAACCAAATGATTCTGTAAGTTTAAGGGACCATAATTTCAACAGGAATAACGTTGTGCATCTTACTAGTGTAACCCATATCTGTGAATGTCTATGGAAAGTGTAGAATGTTGATGGTTTCTGGGTCTGTACCTCAATGACAGTAGTTGTTTCAGCTTCTTCAGCCTGGTCCTCAGCTGTACAGAAGTGTGTGGATTCTGTGGAAATGGCATACTTCAGCTGCTGTATGTTGTGTTGAGCAGGAAAGATGTCACGTTAGGCTGCTTCTCCCTGTCTCCTGCCCCCTCTCAATGGCTGTATGGAAAAGCTGATACTGAGAAGAGTGGATTTGTTGCAACCATCACAAGTCATGCTTATTTAGTGAGGAAATTGTTAAATGCTAAGGCCTCTTGTCAGCATGATAGCACTGTCCTACTTTCATACCTCTGATTTACAAACTGCAGCATATGACAATCTTCTGTAAAATTCAGCTGACCTTTTGGAATGCTTTGATGTATGAATTAGTTATAAAGGTTAAACTTTCTGAAGCACCCTTGTGGCTTTATGGTAACTATACCAACAAAGTCCTCTTGCCAGTGTACTCTTACTGATATCTGTGTTTGAGTTTTGTGTGACACATCTTTTGCAAAACTCATAACTTGTCCTGAGTTCCAGTGGACCAGTCTGAGTTGAAGGAGAGAATGAGGGTACAAGAGTGATTTCCTACTTTTTAATAGCGATAGTTTTTTGCTGGACTCATATGGATGGCAAAAAAGAAGAGATTAGTATGCTGCCCTGGCCATCCCTCCAGCCCTGATTCATCCAGCCCACTGACAAGAAATTCAGGGTTTGAAAGTCAGGTGTTGTCTACTCAACATGACATCCCAGAGAGGTCTGGGGACTTACTGAACTGACCACTATCAAACCAAGAGGCATTTCTTTCTTACAAAAGCAGATAATGTCTGTGGTGCAGAGTTAGTGGAAATTTCACAGGATTCTTAGTGAAGATTTGAAAAATTTCTCTTCCTCATCCGTTTGAAATCCCAACTCTATCACATTTGCTCTATGTAGGTCAAAATATGTTAAATACCTTGAAATAAATTTTTCATCAGGGCTGGGGGAGATGACCAAGGGTCTCAGGAAAAGAGCTTTTTAAACTTGTGCCATGCATTTGCTTCTTTGTTGTAATTTACTTCAGTCTCAGCTCTGCAGCCCGAAGGCTGTAAGCCTGAAATTAAACTCCTAAAATTATAAAAGCTTAAAATAAAGTGAAGGTTAATGGTCACTGGCTTCTTTCCCGCAGGCTCTGCAAGCTTTGATTTCTGGAATGTTAATAGAATAGGAAAGCATAAGGCTATTGCTGTCATATATTGTTCTTCTTATAGTCAGTGTTACTACTGTCAAGCAAAACAGAACTTCCTAAAAAAATAACACACTTGAACTGGCAGTTAAACTGAGAACGCCAATGCTGCTGTTGAAGACTCTGCAAAGTGCACTGGTTTGTCCATTAAACAAACTCTTAAATAGAAAGAAACCAGCAGAAGAGGGATGTGCAGTGATTCTTCACTGATCTATGTTGCTTCAGTGTCATAAAAAGAATGTAAAGGTATCTGCAAATGTAGTCAGACTGCCCTGCCCACCCATTCAGTGTGGTTTTGCCAGTAAGGGGCCCTATTGCAGGCTGCATCGTGGAGGTCTACTTATATTCGCTTATGAGGAAGGAAAATACGTCAGAGAACCATAGAATGGTAGGGGTTGGAAGGGACCTCTAGAGATCATAGAATTCACCCCTCCTGCCACAGCAGGATCACCCAGGGCAGGCCACACAGGAACACATCCAGGTCAGTTTTGAAAGTCTCCAGAGAAGGAGACTCCACAACCTCTCTGGGCAGCCTGTTCCAGTGCTGTCACTCTCACAGTACAGAGGTTTTTCCTCATGTTGAGGTGAAACTTCCTGTATTCCAGTTTGTGACCATTGCCCCTTGTCCTATCACGGAGCACCACTGAAAAGCGACTGGCCCCTTCTGCTTGTCACCCACCCTTCAGATATTTGTAAACATTCATAAGATCCTCTCTCAGTCTTGTCTTCTCCAGGCTTAAACAGCCCCAGGTCTCAGCCTTTCCTCGTAAGAGAGATGGAGAGATCTCCTCATGGAGAACAGCTCCTTTTCAGTCATTTTTGGTAGGTCACTGGACAGCTGAACGTAGAGCATAAAGATGAGACCTAATATATTAATCTTTCTCTGAAGGATACAGGAGATCATCAGGTTACTGGAAGCTTCCAGTGCTCCTTTGAAAGGACACATAGGCCAACCCAGTCAAAGGTATTTGACTAGAGATCTTGAGTTTGGAATAGAGGATTATTTTAGAGCAGTGTCACAAATGATTCACATTACTGCTGGGTGAATGACCAGCGGGTCCAACACATGAAGAAACTGCATCAGATACAGTCAGAACTTAAACTAAAGATGTTTAATTTTCAGGTATCCCCATCCCCATGTTTTACCACTATTGACTAAATGAGCCTTGTCATTATCACACTGATTTTTACAATATATAAACTGAAATAGGTAGGGGCAGTGTTTTCAAGTGTCTGCTAGGTTTGAGTGGTTGACTTTGAGGCATTCCTTTATTCCAGGCTGTTTTCCAAACAGTTGAATGCCTATACGTCTTCAAAGCTAATATTCCTTTGCAAATCCCCTTCGTCTGCCTCTCTCTTCAATTAGTATGCAGCACCACTGCAGCGTGGTAGCAAATGCTACATAGCAGGTGGATTTCCACTCCCAGTCCTGCTCCAGCTACTGCCTGGCACAGCTTTGCTCTCAGCTTCTGCAGTTCTCCCAGCTACCCTCTCCCTTCGAAGCTGCTAATACAGTCTCCTGAATTCATTCAGCAAAATTGGGCTTAGAGGTTTATGCTGGAAAGGACATGTGACGGTGTTGTTTGTTTTCCCTTTGTGCTGGGAACGCGGAAAATTGGAAGAGGAAGTATAAAATTGTGTGAGACAAGCATTAAATTGAATGAAGATGCAGGTAAGGGGCACAGGCTACAGATACTCAGAATGAGTCTCTATGAAAACGAGTGTATTACTTGAAACCTTTTACAAACGGGAAGACTTCTGGTTCCAGAGTGTAGATTAGAAATCTTTGATTCAATTCTGCAACAGGCCTAGTAAATAGATGCAGAGTGTTCTGTGGTACTGAGAAAAAAGGGATCATGGGTTATTCAGCTGCAGTTCTAAGAGAGCCTGTTAGAACCGTGCATCTTAATTAAGCAGATCAGCTGAAGAAATGTTGCCTATATACTGTAGCAGAGCTGTCTGCCTGGAAAACTATCCCATCGATAAACAGAGGACTGCTATTTGCAAAAGTCTTTTTAAGTACCTTGAAAAATGAAAGGGGAAAAAAAAAAAAAAAAAGCATTTGGGAGAGATTAATTAATAATTAAGCTAGTGTGGAATTGACCTCAGGCAAATCTGCTTCCTTTTTGCAGTGTAGGGGCATGTCCTGTCTGTCATATCCATATAGTGCCCTAATAAAGCAGCGATACAAAAATTTCACCCCTTTGTAACTGATGAACTTACTGTTACAGCAAGGCCCATAATCTCATATAACTTTTGTTTTCTCATGCCTAACAATTTTTGAACGTTATGTTAATTTTCACTTAAAATCAATGGGATAGGGCTCCTTCAGAAGGTGCAAATATTCAAAGCAGTTTTATTTTTTTCTTAGTATTTGAGCGTGAATCACTACAGTGTATCTCATTTTACTTGTTACTTATCAATGAGTATTCTCTACTGGGGGAAGTAACTTAAAACTGTTGTGAAAATGTCTTTAAAGTTTCTTTGTTGCTGGAAGCTTGCTCGCTATTGGAGATGAGTTTGTAAATAAGGCTTTTCAGGGGCAGAACTTGGTAGACTTGATAGAAATTCAAGTTCATCTGGTACACTTGTATGTAGTCTTTGGACTCTCTCTCTATTTCTGGGAAATAGCTAATCAAAAGAGAAGAGAAGCCCAGACTGAAAAGAAAGGAAGAAATCAGAGCGGGAGAGATAAATCCAAAAAAGAAATCAAAATAACTGTACTTTTCCTTTCTGTGAGAATAAGCCCTGTCTAGGAGAGTCCTGCAGTTGGAAAATCCCCTTACTAACCTTCCTTAAGGTTTGAAGCCCGTACAGAAAATCCTGCAGTCTATAACGAGGATGAAAATTAAAAATCCCGATGTTGCTATATTGAAATGGAATTCTCATGTTTTGGAGAACAGGGATATGTTCTTATTACTCTCGTGTCCCGCCGTGATAATTTACATGTAATTCTGTGAACTAAGAATCTATCCAAAATCATTATAAAAATTTATAAGCCTGGGCATGCCATGAAATCTCGAATTAGTGTTCTTATTACTTATTTGGAATCTTTAAATGCTGGACAGTTATCCTAAAGTACTATTCTGATAACTTCCACTCCTCTACTTAAGGCCTTATCACACATTCAGCTGAAAAGACAGACTCCTGCACTTTGATTGGGAGGCAGAATTTTGGTACCTGCCAGTTGAACTTTGTTGTCAGTCTTGGATAGCCATGCTAGTATGGAATACTTTTCCAAATGAGCTGCTGGGCCTGCACCAAAAAGTTATCAAATAGCTGTAGCCAGCTCTGTGCAGAAGGTGTCATTAAGGTTGAAGCAACAGCAGATCACTGCTGGATGTCACACTTGATGTTCTGGGAGCCCTCCAGGTTAGGGAAGAAGGTCAACTCTCTTGGAAATAACTGTCAAGCCCCAGATATGTATACAAAGACATTCACAAACAAACAAGATCATTTTGGTATCTTTCTCTGTTGCTATTGAGTATTGACATCAATATGGGACACTTTCTTAAGTATATGAACTAGGTGGAAATAAGCCCTTGTAATAAATTCTCACTACAGAGTCTGTATGTAGGAGCATTTTCATCATCTCATTAATGAGTCTGAGCCATTTACAGCTTGGAGTGCTGAGTAAGGACTTGCATTTAATTGAAGTCCTCTGTTCTTAGCCGACAAAATGTATTTTACACATTTGATGAATATAATTAGTGTGATGAGGCTTTAAAAGAAATTGGTTCTGTTAAATTTAGAGTTTGCCACGTCAGTTTATACATGAAGCCAAAGCATACGTATCAGTAGCTCTGTGGCTTTGCAAAAATGCATTTTATTATTATTATTCCTCATGTGTAGGCATATTTAATTTATGATACTGCAGTCCAAATACAGTATGCTTTCAGATTTAAGAAGGCAGTCTATTAAGTTATGCTTTCAGATTGTCTTACGCTGCTACAAGATACCTGTTACACATCAGAACCTACCATTATATGCTATGACTACAGACAAACCTGTAGCCTTTGGACTGCAAGGAATTGTGCGTAATTGTTTGTGTCACTGTGCTTTATTAGGCTCTAGTGAAAACAAACCTCCATGAATACTGCTGGACTTTAGCACATGCAAAACTAAGGACTATTGCATGCCACTCACAGTCCCTTTCTCCCCTACAGTTGTCTTCTACTCAGGAAAATAGGCAAGAACTTCTCACTTTAAAATATTTCAAGATTTGTCCTAAGAAAGGTCATACACAGAAATTAATAAGGAGTAAGAGAATGTTGAGATGCCATAGCTGTGTACTGTAGGCTTCCCTAAGCTGTAAAATAAACACTAGATGTAAGTGCAAACTCTCAGTGTAAAGAATTGCATGCAGACTGCCTCACAAAGTTTATTGCTTCCCCTGTGGCAAACAGTTTATTTTTGATGTGCATATTTTAGATATAGGAATCCACGATTGCAAAATGTGGAAGGTTCAATATGCAGGATTCTGATTTAGAATGTTGGAATTTTTCCCCCCCATGTTCTCTGTGATTGTGAATTATTCAGTAAGAAAAATGAACAACTATTTTTGTGTTGCCAGCATCACAAGGGATGAATAGAAATATGCTGTCCAGTATCATGTATTGTTTGAAGTAAATCTGTTCATTAATGAAGGAGAAGTTACTGGTTAGTAATTGGATCTTCTGAGCTCATACGATAATATTGCTGGTTTGTGCTGCAGGCCTACATTTTGTATTAGTAGTGCAGCCTGGAAACTGTTGTTAAGGATAAATTAAAGTAAAGAAAACTAAACATTTAGTCCCAAAAGTAGAGACTATTTTTGACAGGTACGGTTAGCCTCAGGAAAAGTTACCATTGAAGGTTTCCATCCCCATCTCTTGGGATCCTTTGTCAGAAGGTGGATAGTGAGCATATTACACTGTGAATCACAGGTGTAATAAATATAATGTGAAATTAATTTTTGCTATTCTGTGGAATGTGTTTGTGTCCTGGATCATGCAGTGTGGTTCAGGAGAAGCTGCCTGGTATGAAGCAATGTAGAATGAAGCCTGCACTGTCCTGAGGATATGACTCATATTACAGATAGCTGTAAGGCTAATACTGTGATATGAAAGTGTTCTATTACAAGGAATAGTGCACTGCTAACAGAACTCGAATGTGCCAGAATGATTATTTGATGTTATTCTCTATAGAAGAGGAAAAGATTGACTAAATACTTTTGTATAAGATTACTATGATTATTATTAGTAAGGAGCATGGGGAATAAACCCCTCTGATTAAAGAAAAACAGACTCCAGAATCTATAGCTGTTTTTCAAACTAAACCATAGGTAATTATTTTTCTGAGGTCAGTTAATTTTAACTGTATGCTAGGAATTAGTGGAAGTCTCTTTTATAGTAGGTCTGAAGGCAATTTTCCAGTATATACCCTATTTCAATATGCATCCCACTGAATTTTTACAAGATACATCTGCCACCACTTGCACATCATTGAGGTACAACTGCTTTCTTGCAACAGAACTTGCAAAAATCCCCAGGAACGTAATTTTTTGGGCTAGCTTTGTGAAGCTGATCAGAGCATTTGGTAGACCTCACAAACAGCCTTGTCCAAATTTCAGATTCTGGAGAGGAGAAGAGAGGTGATAATGCCCTGACCCAAAGGTTAAGTGCTCACCTATTGCAAGTGGGTGGGATCTTCGTGTTTAAATTCCTGTTTGCATCTTTGAGCATCCTTTCTATTGTGTGTTTTAAAATAGACAGGATAATCTGTAGGAAACTAAACAATTAGTAAGAAAACAGTAATTAAGATGAAGCCTAAAGTGTTTTCCTGCTTGACTCCAGTTTGCTTTTTGTCAAATGTGTTCACTTAGTAATCCTTTCATCATCTATGGCTTTTGCACACTCATCACAAGCCAAACAGACACTTCTGTGTTCTTTTTAAAAAACCACCCACAAAATCCCCCAAACCCAAAGGAAAGCAAAGAAGAAACGATGTGTATGCTAGCATAAACATAATGAAGTATGTATTTCAGAATAAGGGAACCATTTATGATGGTTATATTTTCAGGGCTCAGAGATTGTATGACTAATGTATTATTATTGCTTATTATCTACACTCTAGCAAAACACATGTTCAGCCTTCACATTTCCTTCATCTACAGCTACTTTTAATCTTGAGGGCAATGAAGGGAGGAATTACAAAGGCAATTAGGATACCCAGCTTCCATTGGAGGTCTTGTTTTGTACCTTTGAAAGTTTTGTGTACTTTTTCCCTCCTGAGTTACAGCTGAACCAGGAAGGGGATGATAATCTCATTACATTAATTTGAAGTTCGTTTGTGAGTTTTGCATCCTTTAAGGAAGTGGAAAATATAAATGCCTGATTTAAAATAAGAACCATGAGTTCTACAGCACCCATTATTATAGACACGAGTTAAAGAACTGGTATTCACACATTCAGTAAGTTGTTCGTGACCATATGGGGCACAGGTAAGACCCAAAACCACAACCTATGATTTGTCATGAAGTACAAAATAAATGCCACGAGAATGTACTCAGCTAGAGTGATGTCCATGTTACCACTTAGCAGTATCTTATCATTCCTACAGATGATGACAATAATCATACAACAAAAAACCAAAATAGTAAGATGAAACATATTTTGATTATTCCCATATCAGCTCAGTCCCACAGCTTCAGAAAGAGTTGTCTGACATTATAAGAAAGTATTTTCTCCTTCTCATTAATTTCAGTGTGAAATAAAAATTAGTTTTTTGTTTGGTGTTTAAAATGCCCAGAACCACATAGTAGCATTTTTTTTTTTTTAAATAGCTGCTTAAAACACTGTTAAGAAATCTACAAACATTTATTTAACATTCCAGTTTTGCTTTAAAATGTGATTTTATCTCTCTTAAAAACTTAACTTCTGGAAAAGCTGAGTGATCCTGAATAACTTTTTACTAGCACTGTCAGGCACATGCAGTCCTTTTCCTGCATCATTTCTGTTTCCCATCTCTCAGTGTAAGTATGCACATGAACAGAAGTGCCCATAAAAATGCATAGCTTTCGTATAGTTAGTACATGACATTATGGGATACAGTGCAGGCATAATACATGACAAGTATAGGCGGAATTGCTGGATTTCAAGGGGGACTAACTTAATAAAGGCTTAGTTCGTGATGACAACTTCTGCAGGCTGCTGACACTGTCAATGTGGTTAGGCTTTTTTTCTTTCAGCATTAAGCAATTAGGTTCCTGAGAGACCTCGCTAGTAAGATGTTTTGTTAGTTGGAAGAAGAAAAGGATTCGCACACAGAACCAGCCAGATGATTTCCTCAGTGATGTGGAGAAAAAAATAAACCTTGTAATGCATTTATGTTCTTATTTGGTGTTTAAGTAGATTAGTAATTAGGAGACTTTATTTTCGTAAGTCCTTATGGTGTATTAATGGAGTCTGGCTACCACAAAACACTTGGAGAGTTTGTAAGGTTGAACTGTAATTATGAAGTCCTACATGATCTCAGTGCTACTTCTAGTGCTGAAGTAATAGAAATTTAGTCTTCAGTCAAGAGTGTAAGCTATGACAAATGGTCAATATATTAGTTGCAGGGAAACACAGGAAGGGAATGATTTTAGTGGTTAAGAAGACAAGTAAGGGCTTTTCAGAGAACTCCTTTTCAAAATTACATCTCCAGTCACTTCCTTTTTTCCTGACACGTGAAGGAGATTGTAAGAAACAGTAAGTAAATATGAAATTTTTTGTTTGTTTTGTTAAAGAGTTTGGTTGGTTTAGTAATGAAGAATCTTAACCTTGTGATTTTTCACAGGAATATGAAGTATTTCCTGTAAAAATTCGTTGGTAAACAGTGCCCATTCTTAATTTAGAATGCTAATGCTACAGTCATGGTAGTCTATTCATATGAGCAAGACAAGAATTGAAGGCAGATATCATTTCTGTGATGGGGTGATCAAATAAAAGACACTGTCTACTACTTGCAATTCTTTTTTCGTTGTTGTTTTTTTGATGTTTATTCCTGTTATAAATGAGATTTGTAATTTCCCTGGTAGTTAAAATGTTGGCCATCAACTTACAGCTAGCCATCCCAGAGTGTCTTGAATAAACTCCTTTTTATTACTTCATGACCTCCTTGGTGATTGGTTCATAGCTGTTGAACTCAGTCACTTTTTACTTTTTTTTTTCACTCTACTGTGTTCCATTCACTGTTATGCTGAGAAATAGTTTGGCTATAACCCTGAGAATCACATAAAAATCCTATACTGTGCCACTGTGATAACACCCATTCTAGAGAGCCTGTCTAGGAATAAAAATCAAGGCTACATATCATGGACTGATGGGTGACCTCCAAATACACCGAAGTACATAAAGTTAGAAATGCAACTGTATTTCATTCAGCATGGAGCTGAGTTCTTCTGCATCTTAGGGGAAATGAAATCTGGCTGTTATCAACAGAACTATAATCCTGATTTCATTTGCTTCTGTCATTCACTGTGGTTTAAAATGACTGGCAGTAACACTGGTGTAGAGTTACTCTGATGCCTAAAGTAGTCAGTGCAAAACATACCAGAGGCTGCTGCAAGCAACCTTTGCCAAAGCATTATGATGCATATTCATGCCACTGCTGAGTCTCCCATTGTTTGGCTTTATTATTGCTTGTGAATTTGACCTTTCATAATCGCTTCTTGTCTCTTTTGTACATTGTGGGTTTTTTGAGATGAAGCAGTTGCTTTAACTTGTTCCCAGGTGGTGAGTGCCCGTGCTTTTGATGTCTAATAATACCTTTCTATCATTAGTGTAAAAATAAACTCAAAGTTTTGGGTTTTATTTGTAAAAAAAACCCAAACAGTCTTCTGCTGTTTGGAAGTTGAATAAATTGTTTGTAGTGTGAGTTTATTTTATAGTATCTTAAAGGCACTGTTTTATAAGTTCTAAATCAGTGGCCACAAATTTGTTACAGCTTCTGTCCTTGCTTACTAATTATATGCTTCTTGCCTTTTATTGACAGTAGTGACTTACACACTGGATGGACTGTTTCTTGCTAGCATTCATCTACTCCTGTTTTCTCCACTTACTCACTACATTCAGGTTATGACTCCTATGCAGTTGAATACAGATACAGTTGAATACTTAGAATGCTGAAAGGATTTGATGCTGCTACCATGTGATACAGAAGAATGCAAAGTAAGAAGGCAAATGCTTGTGTGTGTGTGACTTGATATAGACAATAGATACCTGTGATTAAGCTAACTACCCACTTGATGTCAGTATTGTTCCACGGAAATTCATCTGAGGGAATATTTATCTAGAGTTGAGTGGCTGACAGCAAAGATCATTAGCTTGCAGCAAACGGAAAATTTCTAGTTGTGTTTTGAGGAATATTGTACATTTATGTGCATTGTGTAATTGAATTTTTTATCCAGGTTCACTATTTCATAATACTAATTAAAAAAAGTATAGTCAGATCTTAACCTGTGATGCCTGTAAATGCAGATAGGGAGTAATGAAAGCCTACCAGCCAGTAGACAATCTGACATTCATCATACTCGAGCCACTATTCTCATTATTATTCTCTTACTCTGCAATTGCTGGAGGTAATCTCAACCCAGTGAATGAACATTACCAGTCTCCTTGAATTTGCTTAGTACATTAGTTATTTTTCTTTTTCAAAGATGTGCATTCTGTGTGGTTTATTATTGTGAAAAAACACTTGAATATTCCAGTTCTATTGTTTAGGTGAGAGGCAAAGTAGTCCACTGACTAGGAGGAAGTCTTGATGTGAGGAGACTGGATTATATTCCCAGTGCTCAACTGGTATATAATCTCAAGCAAATTACCTCAAATCTGTCATGTTTATTTGCCATCTTCTGTCTATCTTCTCAACACCCCTTATAAACATGTAATGTGAGAGATTGTTGGAAGGTGTTTGTACAGTGTCTATCAGAGGAACTTCTGACTTGTCTTAAGATTTTTGGGCTGCTACAATAAATGAAACAGTCTCATTTGGAGATTCCACCTAACATTTGTTTCAACATTATTTAAATAAATGTAAACTGCAAAACCAATGGAAATGAAAACAAGCCTGGGAGAGTACTGGACTGGACTTTATCTGTGACTTGAAGAGCCCTGGTCTTTGAGTGATAGCTCTAGAACACCATATATGACTCAGGAAAAGGAATAGAAATTGATTAAAAAAACCAACACAGAAAACACAACAAACCAAACCCCAGACACCTTCAAAATGCTTTGTTGCTCTCCTAAACATCAAATATCTAGGCAGCATCAGATCCATTAAGGACAGCCATGTTATTAGAGGCACTCAACCACATCTCCTTCCACAGGTTGATGCCTAAAATGCTTGGATGAAAGCTTAGGGGTTTCTAAGAGCCATCATAGCTGTTGTGCCTTCTCTGAAGACTCCTCCTCATCACCTCAGTTTTGTGAGAGACTGGCACCAATATATTCAAAGAAAAAATGGGATCAGAATTCTAGATGTCTGCTGCCCAAACTGGAGAGAAGCAAAGGAGAAATTTCTTCTCTGGCATCCTTGAGGCTTTAGCACTCTTATTTGTATTCAGGAAAGAGGCAGACTTTCACAGGGACTGAAAGTTGCTCAACTAAGGCCAGGTTGTTTCCTACAAGACTATTAGAATTTGTGACTCTGGTGGCCTAGCCACCCAAACCACTTCTGTAGTGTTCAATTTGACAACAGTGAAACTAAGTTTAGCTTAGTTCAAGTGGTCTTTGCGCAGATGAAAGCATGGATCTTTGAATGTGTTTTAACACGCTGTGAAGCTGGTTTTAAATATTTTCTAAGCCATAGCCATTAAAGTGGGGGAATAACAACTCATCTCACAGGCCTCAGGCTATGCAAGGACCTTCAAAGAGTTACACTGGGCATCTTTTTTTCTTTTATAATCTGATAGTGGTTTCATTATCAGTGACTATAGTAGCAATTACACAGTCATGTGTTTGGAAGTTCATGAAAAGTGAATCTGTAGTTTTTCAGGCAATAAATTAATTAGTTGATCTGAGCATGTCTGTGCCTGAATATAGACATACTGGATTTTCATCGTCATTTCTGTTATCCATCTATGATTAATAACACACTGGCCTTATTTTCTTTTTCACACCCAAAATTAAATATTTTTCAAAGGGAGCTAGTGATGATTTTACAGGATTTTATGGATTGCTTTTTTCTGAGCATTGTTATTGTTAGAACAAGCCAATAAAGTAACATAAAGGAAGCATATAAAGTCAAACTTAATTATATGCAACTCATTCACAGTCACAGTCCATGTATGGAATATTTTCAAATAGCATAAATTCTAAATTAATAGTATGAAATTATTTTTTGATTGCAGTTAGCATTCACAAAACTAAATAGCAAAATTTATTTTCTTTATATATATACACACACACACACATATGTGTGTGTATGTATACATGAATATATTTATGGTTTTGGCCAAATCCTTCTTGTTTTGGCCGTGCTTAGTATTAGTCACCACTGCAGATATTAAAGCCTGTAGAAGTACAGAGGTGGTTCTTAATAGGAAGTTTAGAGAAAATTCGGATCCTTCAGTACAGAGATAACCAAGACCTGCTGTTAGAAAACTGAAGTCCGTAAGTCAATGTGTATTGACTCTTAATAGCAGCTTTCAAGGCACAGCTCAGGTTAAAAAAATCACAGTCTGCTCAGTGCTGCTAACACAGCTCAAGCACTTGCATTATTAATTGTGTGGGATCCACTCTGGACTCAGTAAAACAGGCTTTCAGTGTTGCAGGGTTCAGTATACTCTCAAGCTTCTACTCTGAGATATTTCCTCGTTACAGTCCTTGCAAATGAGAATGTTTTCTTTATATGAAAACCAAACCAAACCAACCCCCTTCAAGTGCATTAGTTCTTTTTAAGAGGTGCTTTCTAGATTTGTTTCCATTTCCAATGCTCACCATTTCAAGGTGATTGGCTGTGATTAGGTTTTTTCCAGCAAAAATTCAGGGGAACATTCTGCTCAGGTTTTGCTTTTTCTAATCTACTGCAGTGAAACTGCTCTGTAGAAACACTCCCTCCCAAGTGACTGAAGACGTGCAGCTTACTAAGACAAATCAAGTTACAAAATAGAGATAATTAAATTACTGACATGCTTCTATATAGGCACTGCTGTATTATTTCAAGAGTGAACCACCACCACCCCCACACCCCCCCGGTCCTCATAAGCAAAATAGGAGGTATGATTTATTTGGAAATATGGAGAATGTTGTATTCTTCTGCAACCAACAAAAATACATGACTTTGGGAGAGGTACGGCAGGGAGTAGCTGGCTTACAAATCTTTATTTTGTCCAGAACTACTGATGAATGACTGCACATTAAAAATTAATATCTGGGAATTCTTGTAATGTCACCAGGGTTTTGCTAAGAGAGAAAAATAATTTCTCACTGATTTCTTTAAGGATTTTTGAATGCACTGTTCTCGGATCAGTGAGAAACCAATTTTCTCTGAAAGCTCTTTGCAGTTGTAGGATTTCTAAAATGTACACTGTTCAGCTTCGTAAGTAATTAAGCTTTATTTAGTTATTAGAGAGACAGTGTGCAAAACCCAGCACAAAACCCTAACAAGCCCAGCCTAGCAAATAAAAAGAAATAAAAGAAAAATGACAGATTTAATGATTTCCTCAGCTACATTAATGTTTTTGACAGCCTTGAAAAGAGAATTTCTAATGAGCGCTGAAACAAATGTGTGCAGGAAGTGGTCTTGCTTTTGCTGCTGCACATTTGAGTTCCTCTAATTGCATCAATAAGGAATTTCTGCTCCTCATTTAATGAATGCCTTTTGACTACTTTCTGAAAGGCAACTGGATCTAAGGGATAAACACTGGCACCTTTTGTATGAAGTCACATAAACAGGTTTCAATTAATAGTTATCAGCCCTAGAGACACTGCCTTATAAAGTACAGTAAATCCCATTCTGCCTTTTTATTTTTAAATGTTTTATTAAGCCTAGATTTCACTCTGCTTTGCTTTTGGTGTGATACTTTCTATCCTAAGACAGCACTTTAACTCCCCACTGGCTTTTTGTTATATCTTGTGATGGACAGAAATCAGGCATTCTTTCAGAGCTGTTCCTGCACCATCTCTCTCCTCAGACAACTCAGAATTCGTATGATGCTACAGTACCTGGGTCTTTAGTTTGGTTTTGGCTCAAAAAGTGAGTTTC
>WUAM01000020.1:1250307-1267571 GCA_024336885.1 Actenoides hombroni
TTTTAAAATTGTTTTTTTCATTGTTGTCATTTTTCTCTCTAAACAGAGGCACAGTTGCTGCAGGTGCAGTGGATTACTTATGAAAGAAGTTTTCTATTTAGAAACAAGAGACTTTAATGAAATCAGTAGAGGATTTGTACAATAGGTATTGTATTAAACCAGAGCTCAGGCTTCACATTGATTGCGGTATCTAAATTTCAATGAGTTGATTATGTATGAGAGTAAAATGACCAGTATTATGAATGTACAAAAAAGAGACATGGAAGAACTGTGCCAGAAAAGTGAGAAAAACGTTCCCTTTATAGTCCCTAGAGTTCAATAAAGCACCACTATTTCCCAGCTTTTAAAAGCTCTTTTATCACAATGGTTCATACCTCGCATTCCCTGGAGCCTGATTTGTTATACGTGCAGGGTCCTGTTCCATTCAGCAGCATCTCGCTGGTTTCAGTGTTGGTAGGTTTGTAATCTACATAGAATTCCTGTGTGCTTGGAGTCATTTGCTTCAGTGACTGTCTTTTCTTTTTCCTGTGCCTTCGCATGAGAGAGCGCTGCTGCAGCTGCTTCATACTGGCTGGGTAACGCTTCCATGATACATAGATCACCAGCAGGATCACAAGCACAGACAAGAAAAGGGCCACGCTGCCTGCTATGATTTTATGGAAGGAGATGTGTTCTGTGTCGTGGTCAGGCTCAGAGCTCGATTCGGTGGCTCCAATGGTTGGGGGCAGAGGGGGCTTGCTGTCATGTTTAGGCCTGGTGAGTTTTGGTTTAAATGTTGGCTTTGGGAGAGCTCGTGCTAATTCAAACCTTTCTGTGGTACTTTTGCCACAGATGCTGTAGTTTTTCACTGCATCAATAACGTTCACCCCTTGCAGCTCTTTGGGGCTGGCACAGATAATGGTATTTTCCCTCAGCCCTTTAAAACTTTTAAGCCAGTTTACCAGAGAGCAAATGTTTCTGCTGCATTCCCATATATTCCCGGCAAGGCTGATGTCATTGAGGGATATCCAAGAATCCAGAATTTCTTGACCAATAAATGTGAGCTTGTTTGAATCCAGGTTGAGGCGCTGTAAATTGGGCACGCACTGAAAAACACTAGGTCCACTGAAAGCCTCTATTTCATTGCCAGATAAATCAAGTCTTTGTAATGAGCTCCAGGTCCAGGACATAGTTTGTCCTATCACACTGATTTTATTCCACTGTAAATAAAGGTTTTGAAGGCTGACTAGCCTTGGAAAAAGTGCCAGGTTGAGCTTAGAAAATTGATTGTGCTCCAGATGAAGCTCTTTCAGTCTGATCATGCCTGCAAAGACATTCCTTGCTAAACTTCTGATGCGATTATAACCCAGGTCCAACAGTTCAAGGTTCCTACAATCTTGAAATATTCGAACAGGGATGGTTCTTAGGGAATTGGACCGCAAATGTAAACTCAGCAGCTTCCTTAAGCCCCTGAACTGTTCAGATCCCAGAGACTGCAGCTGATTGTATGACAGATCCAAATTCCGGAGATTTGTCACAGGTCTGAAGGTATTATTAAGAAAATAGGAGATTCTGTTGGAACTCAAGATCAACTCTTTTAGTCTGCGTATTCCACTGAAAGCATTTTCGTCAATATTGCTGATGTGGTTATGGTCTAAATAGAGCCAGGTGAGTTGATTAAGCCCTTTAAATTGATTGTATTTTAGTTTTTGGAGGCTGTTATATCGAAGGGACAAACCTAAACAACCAGCAGATATACTTGAGGGAATCTCCTGCAATTTCTGAGATTCACAGTATACCATTTTGCCTTCACACCTACAGCCCTTAGGGCATCCTCGTTCAGCAGAAGAAAGCATTGTCAGTAATACAGTAGGGGCTATTACCAGAGCTACAGCTGATCCGCTCAGTAGCCTAATTACATTGAAACCTGGAAATAAAAACAACTTAGAAAAGTTATCCCCCCACACATCAGTCATTTCTTTCAATCATGCTAAAATCTTTTATTACAATCATTTAAAAATCCCTAGCTCGACTCAACTACTTTTCACATTGTTTTCTTTACTCAGATTTTTTTTTTCTTTAAAGAATACCTTTATATAAATACTGAAAGACAGCTGGGCAAAAGGTGTAATCCCTAAGCAATTTAACTATAATAGCAAATCACATCAAGGTAAGTCTATGGAGTAATTAAAGCACAGGCTATGCAGTGGCTATGAACTATACATTAAAAAAAAAATAACATGAAAAACATACCCATCCTTTGTGTTGTTCAAAGGTCGTCCTTAGGTCTTTTGTTTTTTGCTTAGTGTGCCACAAGCATGGCAGCCCCTGTCAGCTGCACTGTAGTGAGTCAGGGCTCGCTGACACCCAGGAAGAAAAATTGGACCCCTTGGGAGATGGACCGATTTTGGAACATTATTCTTTGCCAGCCATGCAGAACACTCCAAGAATAAATCAATCCCAACACAGCATTCGCAGCAAAATGTCAAATTCTTCCTAGGTAATAGGATCTTCATGGATATTATGTTTTTGCATCTTTATGGTTAGGAACCTGGCTTTTATAATTTCTCTTTATAGGAAAGCATGTTAGATTCCTCCAAGCACCATTTAGCTATCTGAATTCACACATCTGTATTCCATAGCACAGCAGTTCCCTCACTTAGTACCCGATCCAGCCAGGGAGCTGCTTTGTAGCATCGAAGGTAGAATAAGCCCGTACAATGAACAAGCTCCGCTCACTTCTGCATACTGTCATTCCGAAAGCTCCCTCCGACTGTTGCTTTGGTTTCAGCGAAGGCAGTCTTATGTAAAGCTGCCCCCAGTGGTGAAGAATATTATGGGCATGTGCAGAAATGTCTTCCTTTTATCTTGCAAATGAGTTAGCTCTGCTGGGAAAAAAGTGATTGTTCCGAGTGACTAATAGAAGCGGAATGGTCAGCTTGGATGTAAACTAGCAAAGTGTGCTGAAATGTCCCAGTCCTCTTAGTCTCTTTTGTTGTTTGGGAAAGCTGGTTTGCATCCTTGAACCGAATAGCTCCTGTGCTACCAAGACTTTTGTCTGAAGGGCTAACGTGACGTTTGTAGGGCAGAGATACAAATTTTCGGTCCCAAGGGTTTCTTTTCCTTACTGAATTATACTGTGCTCACGTGACCTTTTTGCAATAACTCACTGTTTTTTAGCGCGGTATCAGTGCCCTCAGTGTGTCTCAGATGAAGCATTTCAATGGGGACACTATATTTTACAGCATGAAAAATGTTTTGGAGCTGACATTTTGCCTTTTTGCTTTTTTCTTCTCTGCTAAAAGGCACAGTGCCAGGAGGTTAGAAGAGAGTATTGTACTCATTTATTTCCCAACTTGCTGTCACTTCGTTTCACAACACTAGCACTTCAAACACCAGCTTCCGTAACCCTTACCATGTGGGGACTAAGCAGCTTGGTGTAGTACCTCAATCAGATGAATTGTTTTTACTGTAACTTATGATACGGGCAGGATTTTATGTGAAGGTACAATATGCAGAGTTTTTTTTACACATGTGACTCTGGCCAGCCCTTACATGTTACTTAAAGAACCTTTTTCTCTGTCCTTACTCTTCCCTACTTCCCTGCATGCTGTAGAGGAAAGACACACCCTCTTATTGGGGCAGAGCAAAACTAAGGTAGCATTACAGCAAATGCACCACGCTGGCAGTCTTCCTTCACCAAGAAGTGTGTGATCAGAGGTGATGGTGGGCAGGTGTAAAATCATGGCTCTTTGTTGTGCAAGAACAGGCTAGAGCCTGAAGAGAAGTGTGCTGCTCATTTAAAAAGGAGTGCAGATTACAGTCCCTCAAATGCAACCAGACAGCTCTGAAAACAGCTTTTCCTTTCTGAGGCAGAATCCTTACCCCTTGGAATAATGTGCTTTGACTTTTCCCTTATTATTCACTGCTGTGAGCATAGAAGAACTTAAAATGAGGTGAAACTTGAAATTTTCCATGCGTTAAAATGCCAGCATTGACTAGTACTTACTCAGTGAATGACTTCAGGCTTACAGTAGTCCCACTAGTATTAATGCACCTACCTGTAGTGCCTAAATTAGGAGCGCAGTCACCCCTGACTAACAACTATGAACACCTTTCATGTCAGGAGTCAGAAATATATACCTGCATCAAGGCACATCCTGTGAAAATTCTCCCCTTTGGGGCAGATTTGCGTAGATATAGAGGGTTAATTTTTTCCATTAATCTCTATCACTGTCACCATCTCATTCTCTACTACAGCTTGTTTCTGGCTCTTAAATCTGATCTGTAGGGCTGAGGAGCCAGCAACAAATGGCAGGCTGCGCTGGGAACCATGAGAGTCTGGGGAGCTGTTCTGCTGACGAGTGTCACGTGCCACTCCTGGTGTGCCTGTTACAGGCTTTCTGTCACTGCCTTGGGGTCTCTCTGTACTTGGTGGAGAACAACTGGCAGCTTCAGAAGACAATTCAGACTTTTGGTAAGCCAGTTTGCCTCTTGGAACTGCCGTTCTTCCTCTGTTGACAGTAGAGGATGCCTGTGACAAGTAAACTCTTTATTGAAATGACTCAGGTTCCTAAACATTGATGATGCAGTATTAGGTCTGAATCTCCACCTGGTTCAAGCACAGGAAGTAAAGCTTCAGATTAAATCCAAATTATTTCTCTAGGAGAACTGATGCTACTTAGTACACCAGGTCAGTCCGAGCCTTCTCCCAAGAGAAGCCTATTCTCTGGCTTTTCCTCTTTTGTCTTCTTTGCCTCCACCATCTTCTTTGTGGCGTTAACGAGTAACTTCTCTGCCACCATGAGTCAGCAGAGCTTCGGTAGTTTTTCCAGGGTTTTAGTAATTGCCAATAGACTGGACAAATAAGAGGGAACAGCCACTCTTTTACCATGAGTTATTTTCATTTTTCTGAAAGGGGTGAGACATCAAGAGATGAACAGCGAGAGCATCAAATCTATGTTAATGGATTGCCAAATTCAATTTTCTTTACTGAGATCCTTTTTGAATTACACAAGCAGGAAAAGTGCCAGTGTCTGATAAACAGTTTTTTAAAATTACATTTCTGTATCTTCATAGAGCTGAATGCGTTCTTTTCAAATTGTGGAAATAAAGCTGCTCCCAATGTGAAACACCTTGTACAGAATTTCAGACCAGCCTGACCATATTATAAACTATGGAAAATAGAGAATTGGGTTAAAGCTGTATTTTAGATAAGAAGATACCTTATGTAAGCGGTTTGCCTTATATCAACTACATCTTATGTTTTTCTGCAACCCTGTTGCATTACTATTTATCTCATGTAACCAGGAAAAAAGAACTCAAGGCCAAACTGGTTACCTTCTCTCATGGATAAGCTAGTTTTCATTAGAGCTAATACCACAACTCCTGAGTGCCTAAAATCCAGGAGCTTGTTGCAGACTTGGTGTGAGTTTAACTTGTCCTCCATGTGAGTTCATGTGTATTCATTCTGCAGGATAGTTGCTGCAGTGGCAGGGCATTTTAAGTTCACCTCTCTGTGCCATTGCTGAGCAGCCCTGCCTTCTGTCCTGGAGAGGCAGTTCCCAGTCAGGAACAGGAGGTAGGAACTGCAAGCAACAGAAGTCTCGATGACTTCACACCAACTGAGTACCAGTGCTCAGAAACAATGTTAGTCCTCCTCCTTGGCCTATGAAGACAGCATTTTAATGCGATTCTGAAAAGACAGATCCTCTTTAAGAGGAATATTCCATTTGTTTGTGTACTCTTGTACACAGTCTGTGTTTGGGGATTGCAGCCTGAGATAGAAATTGAGATGCCACAGAACCTGGGAAGCTCATTAGTTTTCAGTTGTAGGCCTCTATGATCACTCAGTTTTGTTTGTCTCTTCTTGTTCTGAGGGAAAAATGGCATACGTCAGAAAATACATTGACAAATGTGTGGTTAAATATGTCTTAACATTCATACAGATGAAAAGAGATGTGATGGGCAGAGCCTGTGATGGAACATGCTATTTTCCTCATCAGCACGACAGACAAATAAAATTCAAAGTTGTATGGAAATGATGCGCTATCTCAGGGTAGTGATGGCCCAGGTTTTTCTCTTGATATTAAATTTTCTATAGGTTTTTTTTTTCCTCTGGAAATTGTTCTAGATGGATTTCACTGCTATTTGATTTTGCAGTAATTTGCTTTAGGTGAATTTCACGTTTGATTTTGGTTTTGCTTATGTAGCTAAATTCTAGAATATTTTCATTGTCCATTCACTCTGGCTGCGATCCCTTCAGCTAGCTGCAACTTCCCTTTGGAAAGCTTAATGTGAACTGTAGCCAGGATAGTAAAGGGTGAATCAAAATACAGCATTCAATGAGAAAGCCTGTTCCTTCGTGGAGCGGGATTGGAACTGCAACATTTTGCAGAGGAAAGGGAAAATGGCAAATCCTATATTTTTCAGGGTTATGAGAAGGCACCTGTACATCTATTTGTGAAGTGCCTTTGAAAAGGGAGGATGACAGCATTATCAGGCTCCCGTAGAATGGGGATGAGAGGTGCAGGAAAGAGATGTAAACTTCCCAAAGCAAAAGGAACCAGCAGTTACCAGGTGCTAGTGGGATTCCATGTAAATCAGCAGTCAAAGACCTTCCTCTGCTATGTCATTTGCTTCTCATCAGCCTCTCAGAACATTTCACGCTTACTCTTTTAAGTGTAGTTCTTGTTTAATGATGTTGTTACAAAAAAAAGTTGATTTTTTTTTCAAAAATATTCCATTTCTGTTACTCCCATAAGAAATCCATTCAGAAAAACAGTACATTCCTTTCTAGCCACAACGCATTATGTTCTTAATGCACAAATGTCAGAATTTAGACTTCTGGGTACAGCACTTTTCTGTTCACAGATAATGCTCCTGGGTCTAGGAGTGCCTTTATGTGTGCAATCCCACGTCCCTTTGGGGAAATGTGGTTAACAAGTGCTGCACTGTGTTCTTTTTGGGTTTATGAAGTGACGATATATGTCTTTCCCTTGACTTATTTCACTATAAAGAAACTGGGAGTCAGCTGGGTTAGCAATAGTAGCTTGTTCGAAATGGTACTGTAGCGTGCTATCACTGTATCATTAAGAGAAGATAAGTCTAATAAAATGTGTTTGCAATTTTTGAGCCAGTGATTAAATGAACCTGCTGTTCCATGAGGATCAGATTAGAGCTGGGGGTGTATAACTCCCAGTGTAAATATCAGAGCGTGGGAAGACAGAGGGAAACTCAGGATGCAGGATTTGCCAAAGGCAGACATAAGGAAAGGGAAGTGTGAAAGCCAAGTTCAGGGCATATGCAGGCAAGGGAAATTGAGGCATCAGAAAATGCTCTGAGGGAACAGGGAAAGACAACTGAGAGTAGGGAGACTCTTATCCCAGCAGTTTATCAGTACTGACCTAAAGGACCATGCTGCTAAGTGATAGCTGGGGGAGGTGGATAAAGGAAAATATCCCTTCCCTCACCCACTAGGAACAATTAGTTTTGCAAGACCTCTTCTGGCCTCCATGGGGGTGAAAGGATCCCCTGTTACAAATTCATGTTATAAAGCTGAAGGAACATCCAAAACTGAGTCATGCCACCTTTCTAGGGGTCAGTAACCTCCATAACATCTGATCTCTTGCAGAGGACATCGGGGACACATCTGTCATTTTGTGTACACCCAGAGACTCTCCGTGGTGCTGTGTTTCACAGGGCAGCCTGGGCTGTTGCTTTCCTAATGCCCAGTTACGCATTGTTGAAGAACAAACCTTTTCAGCTGGACTGTTTTGTTTCAATCTGTGCATAGTGGACGGGTCACAGGGGCCTCTAAGCTGTCCCAGGGCAGATAATGCTGTGTACAAGCCTACAACCTTTGGTCACAGCATCCAGTGGCTAGATTTTCTGGAGTCATAACTCCTGTATCCTTAAGGAGGCACTGGGCACTTAACTGTTCCCCAATTGACTTTTTGTCCTATGATTTTGAAGCTCTTTGAAAGCAAGCAGCCCGTGCTTCAGCCTCATCCTCTGGAGACACAGCTACATGAGATGCAAAGCTATTATTTTACTTTGAAATTGGTAGGTGCAGCTTCTGTCTCACTTAGCGTTGATTCATTCAAGCTTGTCCTTCAGCATTTTGATGAAAGGGGAATATGAGTAGAAGCAGCAGAAGGCGAAAGCATCATCACTGAAGGAAAAGAAATTAATTACATCTTACATGTAATGTAAGCTTCAACCTCAAAAGCATGAGTGATACATGCCATAAGTGCCCTGGAGATGCGTAGGTGAAAAATGAAAGGCAATCTTGGTGGCTTCTGCTTGTGATTCTGCCTGTAGTCTCTGTGAAGGTGCCAGGGAGATTAGGTTAGAACAAACCCAGACTTGTTGCAAATGCTTCCCCACTCTTTCATGGACCAGGTTGCTGTTGTTGGAAGAGTGCCTGCTGTCTTATTAACCAGACAGCACATATGGGATTCATGTAGCCTAAAGTGCTCAGAAACCCATAGGTGTCACCATGAAGTGTGCTGGCCAATGCAGTACGACTTGTTCTCCTAGGGGTATCTGACTTCTACCTTGCTATAACTCTGCATATGCGTCATTGGCAAACTATGACAGATGTCAAAGGTAATGAACTTACTTCCTGGAGAGTCAGAGTAACATGGAGGTCTTCTAGAAAAGTTTTGTTCATGTGGAAGTCTACTGGCTGGGACATCATGGCAGGAGGCATTCCGTAGCTGAATTCAAGCAGAGCTGCAGCCTGATCCCAGCAATGTGATAACCCTGTAGCAGCTCTGTACTGTCACGTGAAGTATCAGAGGGGATGGGGAATAGCTGGTTTCAGGTCATGTACCCATGTAGTCCTTGAAACTCTGTTTAATGTTGTGGACTGCTTCAAGCTCTCATTGGCTGAAGAGTACATGTCTTGCCAATGATGGTCATGGTTGATGAGGAGCAAAAGGAGGGAGGAGTTTGTAGGTCTTTGGTGTCTCAATACAACTGAAAACCATGGGACCATTCAGGATATTGGAATGTCCGGCTCTATCTGACAGTGTACCTAGAACTAGTATGAGGAGCAAATTAACTAGGGCTTGGTGGAGCATACACGTGCACGTAAATACTTTTCCTTCTTTGGAGAGTGAATTGGAAAACTGGAGGCATCCTGTGATTAAGTTTTCCTTTAAATATATATGCTTTAATAGAAGACTTATACAAATAAATGTTTTCTGATAGAAAGACATATTGTTGCGGGGAAAAAAAATAAAATCCTGACAGTGTCCAGCTCTGGCCAGAGTGAAAGGAGGGAGCCCTGAGCCTGTCCAGTCTTACTGGTAAGAACAGGAGAGGTAACATTTGACTAAGGGCTAATGAGGTGGTGGTGGTGTCAGTAATATGGCCATTTTGACAGTGTTTTATTTTCCACCAAACCCTAGACCTTTTCAGTCTTGAGTGTTGATGTGCAGTTAAAAACATCAAGGCTAACCTTTCCTCCTTAGCTGTTCCCTCTGCCTTCATGACTTTACCTATAGCTTCTCTTTCTTAACTCCTATCCTATGTATACTTCTCTGAGGAATGAGTATGTGTCAGTTGCTCAGCATAGAGTGTATATATGCAATGAATGCATAGTCACACATGTTCTTAGTAATTTCAGATATGTTCCTTATTATGCATTTAATTAGTTGCTCCTTAGTTCTCCAAATGAAGCTGTCTTGATATCTTGCTATATGCTGAAGTTGTGTAGTTAGCTACTCTGTCAGCTCAGTGTGGGGATATCTGTTGTCTGCTGTGGCTCCTTGCTGCTGGAGGGAGTCAGCTGGCAAGAACTTCACTATACGAAAATCACGATGTCTGCATATCAAAAGCCATTAAAAATCTTCTAACTTGTTTTCCAAATTTCATCTCTTACTGTGATTTTCTTTGTGTCTCATTATCCCCACTTAGGAGAGAGGAATAGTGACATTTAATTATCCTATAAATTGATCAGCATAATAGATTACTTTCTTCACTTTTTCTCGGACACTAGTTATTGTCAAACTTTTCCATCAGCTGAGCCATGTATTCCTTTTTGGACTTCCAACACAAGTTATTCTATATCTGTTGTAATTTTTATTACTTGGTATGGGTATCATTATTTTTTGGTTTGTTTTTTTTTAAGCTAGGATGACTGAATAGCAAAAATCCATGTGAGGACAACATAGTTGTCAAATATAGGAAAACGGGCTTCTTTGTAAAATGCCAAATGCTCTCAAATCTTTGGTTAATAAGCTTGTCAACTTCTGCTTGCTGCAGGACCTTTTTTGATGTTACAAGAGAACTATTTTTGAAAACTACTTTAAAACCTGCTGAATATTACCTTTAATTTTGCATACAAAAATTGTCATAGGTGGCTACCATTTTTCATCTAGTTGAAAGAAGGGATATGTATCCATAGCATCTCTTAAGATCAGACATAGATTAGTAGA
Source organism: Actenoides hombroni (assembly GCA_024336885.1). Classification (NCBI taxonomy): domain Eukaryota; kingdom Metazoa; phylum Chordata; class Aves; order Coraciiformes; family Alcedinidae; genus Actenoides; species Actenoides hombroni. The sequence continues at coordinate 1,260,732 of WUAM01000020.1, forward strand.
TAAAGCAATTGTTCTTGTACTCTCTAGTCTTACTGCTCTTCAGTGTAAAGAGGCATATGTGTGTGAGCAATTAAAGAGTGCAGAATAGCTTGATTTCATTTCACCTGTTGAAATATTCTAAAATAATTTTCAATTTCTCTTTTCACTTGCTTGTGCAGGAAAAACTCTCCAGAGTCAAAAAAACCCCCATTCTGTCTTACTTCTATCAGGACTCATATTTGGACTCGTGTGGTATTCTGAGATGATTTCAAATCCAAAGAAAGAGTAACGTGTTACTATACAGCATTACTAACATTTTGAAGAGAAAATATGACAGTTGAGCAGACTTGCAACAGTAAGAGAAAAACATGAACAAAGTTAAGAAGGCTATAATTATGTTCATTCACACCGTGACTAGCATAAAAATAATTTATTCCAAATGGTTCCAGTTGCATGCTTAGTCACTTCCTTCCCTGGCTTCAGCCTAATACTGTTTTCTGGCACTTTCCTGCAAAAAATTTTTGTTCTCTTTTTCATCAAAAGTTTTTCTAGCTTTTAGTAATTCAATCAAGTCTTTTTCAATTAAGCAAGCTACAGCAGTTTTTAGATATACCAGTTTTTTAGCTGGTGTTCTTGAGAAAGCTCAGCTTCCTGATTATCCTGACAGTCTTGGTTAGTTAACCAGCCTGTAATCTGCTTCAGTAGTCACAGAGGTCGCTTGTCTGTGCCCAGTCATGATGGGCTAGAACTTTCTGGTTTAAAAAGAAATTAAATACAAAAAGTGAATTGTTGCAGGTATGTTTTGACTATTCTGTTCTGTATTTGCCATCCTTCTTATTCTTTTCCAATTGGTGTTTCTAGCAAACAGAGATCTGGAGAAACTGTATGTGATTTAAATGACTTCTTAGTTCATCTTTTCAGCTCATGTTTACCCAAGAAAATAGTCTTAAATTACATGTGATTAAATAGAAAAATAAACATACAACCAAACCCCAGCATATTTAGGTGGTTTACAAAAGTGCAGCAGATTCCCATATAATTCATTTCATTTGGTTACTGAAGATTTATTTTGGTTTCTGTGACAGTTACTAAAAGGAAGCGTCTTTCATCCAGTGGATAGGACAGCAAACAAATGACAAAATGAACTTAAAGAGATTAAAATATTACACATGACATTTGCCTGCTGTGTCACAGTGTAAAGTAGTAAATACCTGCAAAATGTCCTTTTCCTATTGGCCAAAATGTTGCAGAGTGTGCAGGCACAGGGAAGAAGAGAGGAAGATGACACAAAGAGAAGAATTGGCAGTTTTCACCCTTTCTGCTGTTTCTTACAATAGTGGGATAGCCATGTTGTAGTTTTTGCATTTTGTAAATCCTTCTATCTAGTATTCTGTATCTCCTAAGTAAGTAAGAAGCTTAAAACCACCTTTCTCTCTTACTGTTTAATTCCATAATGTAAAGGTCAGAAAGCAATAAATGCTACTATTTGATAACCGAGTAGAGACTCTGGTCAACCCACATACTGGAGATGCAGGAGAGCTGAACCTGAGTGAGTCAAAAGTTTCATTTCTGTGTCCCTAGATGGTAACAGGAATTGGGAGAAAATAGGAAGGACTTACAGATGTGAAGTTGGTTTCAAACCCAAACATTTGTCTCCAGACACACAGGAAGCAGGCACGTCTCCATTCATTTGTTCGTACAAGGTACCTCTCTTGTTATAGACACATGGCAGAAAAAAACTTTTGTCTATGTAATAGGAAAATCATGTGACTTTCTAATTTGATCTTACAGCATATGTTTGTGTCATCATGTATTTGTCATTTAGACAAATTGAGCAGCATGAAATCCAGATCATAAATAGACACGTACCAATATAATTAACACAACAACATAACTTCCTGTAGGGATTTCTACTTGAGCAGTTTCCCATGCTCCTTTGTAAGACTGTAAGCTCCTAGGAATGTACTTTGTTCTATCAAGGTAAGACTAAAAAGGATGCTAATCTTAAGGTAACTGTGTACAAATATAATACACAATCAGAGAGTGACGTAAAAATGGTGTTTTGTTTGAAATTCAGGGGAAAAGGAGAAAAGGAGGACTTTTCAGGTGAAGCTAAATGTACCTTTGATTTTTTTTATTTTTTTTACTTGATCAGTACACATCATCTCAGCTGTACAATTTACTTTATACTAAGATAATTGTACCTACAATATGACCTCTGTGGGGTTCCTTCTGAGGTGATGTAGCTTGGTGCTGTTTGCATCCAGAAAGAACTCACAAACAGTAATAAAGTTAAAAACGATAAAAGTCTCACGTTTCAATGTAAAAGCCAGAAAGTAACTAATGGGTGTTAAGAAAAGGAAAAACAACCAACCAGGCAGGTACTGTATGGCTGTGTTACTGAATAAGAGCTGTTTCCTAAGAAGATCTTAGTGGTTTTGTTTAAAATGCCTAGTACTTGCCACTCTGAGACAGAAAGCTGGAAGAACTCCAGTGCTCTTATCTGACATAGCAATTTTAGTGTTCTTCTCTGTGTGATTTAAAGTCAAGTGGAAATATGCTGTTAGAATAGAGATATCTGTAGACGTATAAAAGTCTTGGAGTTGTATCAAGACCACTATATGAGAGACTCTCCAAAAAGAAAACTGTAAATGTCCTTGAATGTATTTCCTTCTTACATAAATACCATGGCATTTAGAATTGTGTCAGATATTTGCTGATCAAAATATTAGCATTTTAAAGAAGCTGTTAATTCATATGTTCACATAAAGACCAGGGTTTAACATTCCACCTTTTTGTACACACAGAAACTGGAGAGGAGCACAGGGCTGAACACGCAAGGCTCAGTAACAGTTGATCTGCAAGTTTTTTGCATTTTGCCAAGCTTCTCAATTTTGATAAAACAAAGTTTTATCCAAAGCCTGGTTTAGAAAAGGTTTCCAGTAGCAGTTAGTACTCTGGTTATTCGTGTCTGTGCACAAAGTCCAAATCTGCTTGTGACAGTTTGGTGAGAACTGTGGAAGCCTGCTTCTGTCATTACCCCTTACTGACATGGTGGGAATTAGTGTAGTATTTTCAATGTGCATCTTCTACTTAAGCAAAGTTTTTGTAAATTAGATCAGGGACACTTAGGAAGATAATTCATTCTCTTTGTAGCACGGTTTTTTACAGTCAGATGTCTTAACTGATGACAGTATTAGTTCTCACATAATGAAAGTGGTTCATTTGCAGAATTTCACAGCGGGCAAGGATTCTCCATTGGTGTATTCTTCTCTCCCTCTCTTTTTTGAATATTTAATCCCGTATCATAAACTAATACAACAAGTTGCATCCAAAAGATTAAGGAGGGGAGTTGCTGATCCTTTAAATCTGGCAAAATTAGCCTCTTAAATGTTCATCACATGATTTAATAGATATGCCAGTGACCTTTCTTCTGTCCCTGGTTTGGTTTTGGGTTTTTTTCCCAGTTACTGAAAGTACTGAATGGCTATTTTATATCCTTTTATTTTTAAAGTGTTTCTCTACCGCGTTTGTATTCTTTGCTTATGTAGCCACTTACGTGGTATTTTTACTTTAGGCCACCTGCAGCAAAAATCTATGAAATCCTCTGTGTCCCACTGTGCCTAGAATACTTTTCAAAGAGAGTAAATGCTTTCAGTGCTTTATGAGTTTGCAGCCTCTGCCACCCTTTGCTAGTATTTGTCTTTTGCTCTCTGCACAGTTAGCTTGGTACTGTATCCTGCTCCCTTGTGAGCAGCTGGCTGGAGGTGTCATGTGTGTCACTGCTGGCTGGTTTTACTTGCTGCAGTTGAATGCAGTCAGCAGCAGCAAAGGCATCTGCTTAGCTGCAGTTTCCATTCTTCCCATCATTGCCGTGCAAGGTAGAAACCACGTACGAAACCGTTTGTGAAATCATCAGGGAGTTTCTCGTGTTCTCAAACAAAAAGGAATTTTAAAATTATGGAGAGTTGTTCTCATCGTTATATGGAGTGATATACCAGTTAAATGCTTTCCAGGAGAGACAGTGAATAGGTGTAGCACTGAGTTGGATGTGCACGTGTACACCAGAACGACAGTATTCTTCAGCACGTATGCTTGGTATGTCTGTCAGAGGTGATTATTAGCAACTTAAGTGATGAGTTCCATGTTTTAACATAATTACTGGGAGTGTGCTTTGCTTATATCTGTTCTCTGTGGAGTTAATGATGATCTCTCTTTGTCTCTAATTTGTAGTCCACATGTTTAGAACAAAGGTCAGAGGTAAATATTTTACATTTAGTCACTGTTCTGATAGTTTTACTCCTGATAGTCAAGGTGATTAATCTGTCATATTTTATACTGATTCCATTTATGCATTTTTGACTAAGCATTAATAACTCTTACAGAACTTGTGATCTAACGTGTTAGACATGGCTTGTGTGTGCTGTAGGTGATGTTTTTAAAGCAAAAATTGAACGATTCTGCTGTCCTGGAGTCATAAGACAATCTATAAGGCTTGTTGCTGAGTTTGAAACAAAATTAATAAATGGGAACTCACTCTAAAGGGCTGCTACCTCTTTTGAGTTTTGTCATTACCTTTATTTACTGAAGCAAGTTTTGGCATTCAACAGTCAGCTGTACTGGCCTCCCATTGTCTTTGCTTCCCCAAGAAAGGGAATGATTTCATATTAAAAAAACATAGTATGAATCTGTCTGTTAAATGGAGACTGCCCTCATAAGCCAAGAGTCATGTAAACACCATAGATGTGCTTTGCTCTGGTTACCACAAGAGGTGTATACCATTTAGTCTAAACATACTGGCATGGAAGATGATGTTCTGTTACAAGCAGCTGTCCCTCATACTGCTGGAATGTCTTCATTTAGGGTTAGGGAGCTATGCTGTAACATTGTGTCTTCATTTTGCATCTTAATTAACTTTTAACTGAAGTAGATAACTTACTTGGCATTCTAAAGGGGAGCTTTTGAGTCTGGTTGTTTAGGATTAGTATTCCACTGGGAAAGATGCTGGGACAATCAGATTCTCTACACCTTGTGAAAAGTCTCTCAGGTACTGGTTGAAGGTCTTGTTTGCGAGGTTCATTTCTGCCAAGTAGTGTGAGAATATAGGATGTCATGTTTCACCACTCTCAGCTCCTTCTTAGATCTGCAGTTAAAGGTCAGTTTAAATCATGCATATTCACTCACATTACACTGAAGTGAGTAGTTTCTGTGAGTCAGTTTGTGTATCGAAGTCTACTGGTACCAGTTTGTAAGTCATCAGTCTTCAGGTTCATCCAGCATGGTGACAGTGACATCCTTCTGTGATTTGAGGTGTTCTCTTTCTCCTCATTACTCCCTTTGATCAAAATATGAATCTAAGTGCAATCACTTTCTAAGTGATTCAACACAAAGAACTAAATAAACGTCCATTTGGTATTTATATAGAGGAATTTTGCAATAGCAGATGAGGGATGTCTTTTCAGTTGTCTGAAGACTGTTGCAAAATGGTACTGCTCTGGAAAAAGATTACAAGGGAAATGCGATAATCCGTTTATCAGGATAAATGTCATTCCCATTTAATCATAGCTGAAACAATAATGAATGCTTCTGAAGACAGTCAGTCTATCTCTGCTCACAGCATTTCTTCAATTGATTCAAACATTGCATAGATAAGCAGTTTTGTGAGACACTCCAGTAAATTTCTCTGCTATTCTTGAGCTCTTCAAAAGTACAAAGCTCCTATACACACAGCTGGAAAGTTATTGTAGAAACATGGATTATGGTTCAAAAAAATCAATATAAAGAGTTCCTCTGGTTTCAGTTGAGCCAAATAGGAATTATTACACAAAACAAAACAAAGCGTTCTATTTACTGCCATATTTAATGGCTTTATCTCAATTATTCCTTCCAACTTGATAGGATATTTAATAAGAAATTCAGAAGAGGTTGTTAAGGAAATTTCTATTTTTAATGTCTAATTTTTAACCTCTTGAATTTAACAGGTCAGATTAAAAAAAAAAGAAGTATTATTATAAATTCTAGATTGCTAAAAAAGGTTGTTCATAGGCATTCTTATGGTCTCTTTAGGATCCTTTCTTGTGTGCAGGAAATTCAAATGATAATAAAAATATGCTTGAAGCTCAGCAAGTGAATACAGCAGCTAAATAAAAAGGTATCAGTTTTATTAACTGATTCAAACCTTTTCTAACCATGAGGAACTTTGCTATTCTCATTTCATCCATTAAAAGCAAACAGACCAATCTGACTGATTTTCTAGTTGGCTGCTGACCATGCAGGTTTCCAGCTCATGAGGTGAAGGTACATTATCAACTTTCTTTCTGTAAGAGAGTATCTTATTTAGCAGTCCAGATGGTCACTGTTGTATGTCATCCTACCTTACTGTTACGTCCTTTAAACTGGGAGCAGCTTCTCTAGACCTATAATATAGGGGTTTTTTTTTGGTTTATTTTTCCCCTCTCCTCTCTGGACAGACTATGAATTTTACTAATTTAAAATTAGAATTCTCTGCATAAGTAATTCTCTTTCTCAAAATACTGAAATCTCTCCTTTTTAAAGTTTTGAAAACCCTTATTATAAACATGGGCAACATACTTAATAAGTAACTTAGGGCTGGAACACCTCTCCTACGAGGACAGGCAGAGGGAGCTGGGGTTGTTCAGCCTGGAGAAGAGAAGGCTCTGGGGAGACCTCCTAGTGACCTTCCAGTAGCTGAAGGGGGCTACAGGAAAGCTGGAGAGGGGCTGGTTACGAGGGCCTGGAGTGAAAGGACGAGGGGTAACGGGTATAAATTAGAGAAGAGTAGATTTAGATTGGATAGCAGGAAGAAGTTCTTTACATTGAGGGTGGTAGAACAGTGGAATG
>WUAM01000020.1:1277070-1297536 GCA_024336885.1 Actenoides hombroni
CTTTTCTAATCGCTAAGTCTCTCTCCCTTATTCCTTTTCTCTTCCCCTTTGGGGAGGGAGGGGGGTTAACAGAGAGTTTCTGTTATCGGTCTAAGGGGCTGCCCTGACCCTAAACCGTGACAATTGTGAATCCAGTCTCCAAATCATACAGTTTCCCTATGCGTGGAGAATGAATCTGTCAGCACTGTAAAGTGAGTGATGTAGATGTGCTGTACAGAGGAGTGACTGCAGGAGTGTTACTCTAGGGGCACTTGGGAAGGAAATGTCGAAGTTTTGGTTGCACCTTAATGAATTTTTGGCCTTTTCACCTCAAGACTGATGTAACAGTCCCGTGAGCAGGGACCAGCAGGTCTACCTTACTGAACTCTGCCAGTAGCATGCTCTGCCCCTGTGGCACCTTCATTGTCACCTTCCTTCAGTGAGAGGGATGAAATGCTGCCCCACCTAACCTACTCTGTAGTCTGGTTGTCAGGCCTGGAAGCAAGAAGTATGGGCTGAAACTATGTCAGGCTGAGTTCTGTGATATCCTGAGACATTTATGTAATCTCTGGAGTGAAGAAGGGAATTGGATGCACTCTTCATTTGTTACTTTCCACCAGCTACTTCTTGGTAGCTGTTCTTCTTGTGTATCATGTTTCTGAATTGCCCTCTGGGAACTAGCTGTCTCTCCCAACTGATTATATAGGGAATCTAGAGTGCTATAGCTAGATGGCATCTAATTTTGTGCATGAAAGTTTCTTGGATTTATTCACATGAGTGTTTGGATCCAGCCCAAAATTTCCAGTTTGCAGTACAGAAGGGGATATTGCATTTAAGGATAAATTCAGTTGTGCCTCCACTCAGTAGAAATTCTTTTCTTAAATCCTCTAGCTGTTTTGAAAACCAGTTTGAAAATGCTGAAAATTAAAGGGGATTATCAAGATATAGATGGAGTTTGGGACAAGCATTTAGAAGGGGCTTCCACTGCTTGGTACATAGAGAACACCAGTGTCAGCAGTAGTGTGTTTTTCAGCAGATAGTTCTAGTAGTTAGCTGTTTATCTCGGGTAGCAGCGTTGAGATGTCATTAGAAATTCCAAGAGATACACATCAGCTACACATGTACATAACTATAGTACATAAGTAACATAAGCTGTGGAGCTGTGGTTCTGGCTGGTTTCTGTTTGCCTCCTGCTGGGCGAAGGAGTCAGAATGATTAGGTAGATTTAGTGGTTCCCATCCTTCTGTCATTAGCATTTCCCACAATGGGACCTGGAGGGATGAAGAGAAGGGGAGACCACCAAAAATTAGCAGTTCTCTGAGCATGGGAGCTGGCCAAGCGTTTTGTCACAAAATAATTATCTGGCTAAGGCAGCATTTGATTATTCTGCACATTGTTAATGAGCAGGCACTCCTTTTCTCTTATTCACATTTGTGAATAATGCATGTTTTGGGAGCAAAGGTTACCCTATGGGCATAGACTGTTTGCTTGAATTATTTGCAATTTATTGTTCATGGTGTGCAGTTGGTCACCTAGGTCACATTGTTTCTACTTTTAGATTCAGTGACTGAAGAGGAACGAATTATGTGTAGGGTAGCAGTAAACCACTTTTTTATTCACTGCAGGCTGTGGATTTCTGCTAAGAGGTGGCTACTGCCTTAGCTCAAGAAGTTATGCTGCATATTGTCAATAGGTGGGAGCACATAATTAGAAAGTATCGGTGTGTGTTTTTCTGCCCTACATACTTTTCCTACCTGTTCCTGGCTGATTGCTGTCAGTGACAGGATATTGAGCAGTGGGGACCTGTGGTCTGATCTCTCACGTGTGTCCTTCTATTTATATAAAATCCCAAACACTTTTTGTTGTGCTTGGGATTAAAGTAACACTGAATTAACTGGGACTAATCTTTCGAGGACCATTTGAAAAAGCTTTGCACGTGAACACAAACATTATACATGAGGTAATTGTCACAGGTTTTTATATTTAGGTAGATTGTTCTGCTGGACTATGGCAAAGACTGTTTTTGCCTACTTTACCATTTTAAATTAAGTGAATGGTTCTTACTGGACCTATATTGTGCTCTTTAAGAGTGAGAAAGTTGAATGAAAAGTCTGAGAATTGCAAATCTGGAAAACAGGGAGTAATAAATATTTTGTATTTTTTAATGTTTTTTTTCAGTATAATTTGGAGTAGTTGAATGGTATGAAAGAAACTTAGTAACGACATCCTACTAAGGATTTGACATCTTTCATTTGAATAGTTTTCTTCGTATTTATTCTTGAAGAGTATTCCTTCTTCTTGTTAAAGGCCTCCTCACACCAGTCTACTCCTGCACTCCCATTATAAATGCCGTGTGTATCCTGTACAGAAATGGTAAACTTCTTTGCATGGCATTAGATTTTCTGTTGTTCTTTAAAATCGAGAGGAAAAAGGGAGCAAAAGATAGTAAAAATACCATGTCATTTTAATTTTACATTAAAATTGCTTGTCTATTCTTAGTTATTATGAGTAATTGGTTACTGCACAAAGTATTTTTTTATATGCTCCTATTTACACTTTATAGTATACTCTTGCAAGCAATGTCATTAACACACCTCTAGCTACTATTATGAGCAATGTACAGCCATATTTTACTGGCTATATCATCAGTAAGAAATTTCTCCCAAACACAGTTTTTCCCCATCGTGAAATTTTCTTTGAGCTTCAGATTAAAAATCCAAGTATATAGATTACAGTGAATGCTAAAACAATAATGTTCACAGTCTTTTGGTTGTAAAGAATCTATATGCCAAAACATGAACAGGGAAACCTTCTAAAATCAAGGAGAAGTCTTATTTACATCACCAGAGCAGGAACTGACCTAAGGTCATTAGTCTCTGCTTAAATTAAGCCTGTTGCATTGGTTTCCAGTGCTGGTTTCACTTGCTGGTGGGATAAGTTGAGACCAGTATTAGGGCTGTCTTATTTGTTGGTGTGCAAGTTTTACTCCACTCAAAACCTCTCCGATATGCTACTGTTTATTTGGTTTCACTTCTTCACACTTAAAATTGGAAACGTATTGCATGCATTTTCCTGTCTTGGGGCTTTTATAAAAGAATCACCATTTATCTTGGTTTCTTACAAAAATGAAGTTGAATTGATGACACTGACAACTGTAGGTCCCCCCTTGATGATTTTTGAACTTTTAGATGATTTCAGACAAATCTATTTAAGTCACTATGACAAAGATTTTAAAAAAAAATAAAAATTAAAAAATTCAGTTATTGGTTGAAGAAGAGGTCCACATTACAGCTTTCATGGAGCAGAAAGCAGTTGTAAATACACATTAGCCATAGTGGGGGAGTCATTGGCCTGTTGACCAGTTAGCATTGTTGGATGAGTGAATCAGTATGTACCTCACACCAGGCTTCCCACCCTTCATGCTGCCATGTGATCCCTTAAATGAGGGGGTGCCCAGGGACTGGGACAGCCTGTCAGGAATATATAGTACAAAGCCACTGGAAATCACACTGCATAGATATTCTACTTTTTCAAAAGCCTATATAGTCTTATATGTCCATTTAAGGAGAGCTAAGATGATGTGTCCTAAATACAAGTTGGTTTTACTGAATAGGTTTTGAATTTCACATCACATCATGTTGTCTCCTGTGGGCTTGTGTCTTACTCCGCAATATGCTGAATATATGTTGGATGTTGGTTGAGAGAGTGCCTTCCTCTGAAGGACAGTCCTGAAGGACAAAGGGTCCAGGAAAGCTGGGGGGGGAAGATTACAACCAAGGATGAGGAGAAAGCTGAAATACCTAATGCTGCCTTTGTCTCCATCTTTATTAGTCACATCAGCTACCCCCAGGATAGTCAGCCTCCTGAGCTTGAGAGTGTACTCAAGGTACTCTTTCCAGTGTTACTTAACTTTAGTGGCTATCATGCATAGGCTTCTAAAAACTCAAATCTTACTCATTTTTCACCTCTAATGTTGACTAGACAGGGAGCGCAGCGCTGGCAGTGAATCCTGCTCTAGCAGGGCGGTTGGACTAGATGATCTTTCGAGGTCCTTTCCAGCCCTTGACATTCTGTGATTCTGTGATTCTGTGAGAGTTCAGATACACTGAACGCAACCGGACTGATAGTGCCAAACTGGACATCACTCGGAATCTAAGCCCAGCTGCCCCCAGCCCCTCTGATATCTGAGGACAAGCTAGAACACAAGGGGGTTTTTATTCTGCCAAATTACTTTACTCTTTTATGCAACAGTCTTTAAGAAGCGTTTTGGGTGATGGGAAACTTCTGCTGGTTCTCCCTGAAGTCACCCAACAGGATCAGGATCAGCAGGGCCTAGAGCTACTCTCACGGTCATTGCACGTCTCCCAGATGAGGAATGAAGGCAGGACAGTAAACTTTTTACTGTCTTTATTCATATGTGACTATCTTAAAGCAATGGAATGGCCTCAAACTGGGTGCAGTGAGATTTTTTGCAGTGTCTGTGATGAAGGGATGCAGGTTCACTTCTGTGTGGTAAAACTGTACATAAAAGACCTCTAATGTGGGCTCTGGCTCTTAAAAGATATGCAAAGACTGAACAGGGAATTAGTAATCAGAGGAATTTATATACAAAGAAACCTTGTGAAGGAAATTAAAACAGAATCACAATTTCATAGCAGATGAAATGAAGGTAGCAAAAGGGAGGCCACGCTAAATGGAATCGGGCATTCATTCCCTGGAGGGGTGACAGAATAGGCAGCGCTGCTGGGACTGTGTGCCAGTTACATTCATAGCCAAAGTATGCATACAGCTGTTGTTTTGAGATAGCATTTCTCTGTAATGTGCTATTTTGTTTTATTCCTGTGAGTGGTGAAGTGATAGTTAGCTTATTTGAAATCCATCAATGTAAAATGTATTGCAAACAAAAGCTGCGCATGCTATCAGGTTATACTTCTCACCATTTTTATAGTCTCTCTACATAAATATGTACACCCTCCTTCAGATAGTTCAGTTAAAGAGCTGTACATGAATGACATGAGGAGTACACTGGGCTCTTGCTCAGAATAATATGCAAAATTAACTTAATTGTGTAGAAAAACACGTTATTTATGCTGGTTTAGAATGAACTAGCTCAGGTCTTAAGGGAAATGTACTGTTGTATCTTGTTGGATACAAACAGAAATGTGTGTGCTGACAATGGGCTAGTGCAGTTTTCTGCCACTCCCTGAGCACTGAGCTGTCTGTCTTCAAGCATCCTGAGTTCAGATCTGAGGAAATGACTTTTGCCCACCTGTATTCTCACAGCTATTGTTGGAGAGACAATTCGAGGTGTTCTCTGTGAGAATAGTCCATCACTAGGATAGTCAGGGTCTTCTGTCTCAAAGACTTTGTATCTAAAACAGCCGAAGAGCCAAGCTTAGGAGAGGCAAAGAAAAAAATTAAAACAGGAATTTAATCTTTAAAAATCAGTATATAGTATCAGGCTGACTATGAGGAGTAGGGTAAATACTTAGCCATAATTTTATCATATATTTTCATTCCACATTTGTAACTGTAATTAAAGTCCAAGGTATGTAGCATGGGCTGCTAGAAAAAAATAACAAAAGGACCACTGAAAACTGAGGAGATGAAAATGTCAATATATTTGTATACACAGTAACACAGTTCCTCTTTGATCCTTGGAATCAGTTAAATCTACCCATCAAGGCCAGCTGCTTTACATTAAGCTACACTAATTAGGTTAATGTCTATAGGAAATGTTATAAGATATATTGTAGAGAATGTAGCTATAACAACAAAAAGAGAATAAGCATTGAATTAGTCCTTTGAATTAAGTTACACTAAACCTCCTCCATTTATTTTTTTTTTTCTTAAGAATAGCAGCGAAATATTATTAAAATCCACATTTCTAATTGATATCTGTATAATGCTAAAGTTTCTAGTTTAGTCTTGGTCTGGTGCATAACACAGCCTGTTATTGGCAAAAAAAAAAAAAGCTTGTTTCTCTAAACTAATTGGGAGGGTTTTAAAGCAAATGGATTTGTAATAGAAAATTTAGAATTAGCTTTGAGTAGAATTTAAGAGCTATACAAAAATCAACGTCTGCTCTGTTTACTCGTCTTTGTTTTTTTATCAGGTAAACATTATTTGCTGCTCTCAATGAGCTAATATTTGCTTTCAGCTGCTTCATTCTTTCTTTCTTGGCTAGTGTTACAGATTGTACCTGTAGTTTAATTAAATTATCTCTTAGTTATATGCTTTATATGTCAATGAATATACAGCCACGAGGGAAGATTTTATCTGTAAATGACAGATTTTTTTACGCAGAAATCAGTCTTGGAAACAGATGTTAAAAAAATTCCAGTTTCTGCCCCAGCTCCTGGAGCGTGCAAACTTACACACAAGTGCTCGCTGGGCTGTTTGTCGCACTATTTTTTCCTTATTCCTCTCCTTTCTGGTGCTTTTGCCCTTTATGAAATGGGTTTCCCCAAGGCACCAGCACTGTCGCTGAGCGGGACTGGCTGCAGAGCTCTGGAACTGGTAGTAACCAGCTGCATCTGCCATAGGACAGCTCAGCCTCCTCTCACAGGGACCTCGCAGCTCTGCTTCCAGTTCTTGGGCAGGGTCCCCCAGTATGCTTCTAAATGGCATTCCCAGTAGTAATGCTTATTTTCCTGTAGAACATATCAAACAAAGCATTATGGTTTGAAATTGCATTTCAGTCTTCTGAAAAACTCCAACCTTAACTTGTTATTCTTGCTCTGAAAAGGGACTTCAAGGTAAGAAAACTGAGAGTCCATTGTCTTAGCCATGGACATTTTATTGGAACATTTCTGACTGGAATGAAGATTTTACCTTTTGAAATTAAAAGAGTGTCTCTCACTTTACATAACTGACCAGAGAGAGCCAGGCTGAGGCAAATGGTGTGGGAGGAGGGAGGCATCAAGCTGCTTGGGCTCACCAGTCCTCTTGTTCCCAATCCGTAGGTAGCCAGCTCGTGCTCACACAGTCTACAGCTTTTCTCCTGTGGTTTTATTATTGAGAGGGAGATGCACAGGTCTTCTATGGAATCCCAACTGTAGTTCCAGTTCCTAAATGCACTGGAAAGAAAATAAAATGTTTCACCTTTTTTTTGTGTGCTAGACTCAAACAAAACTCTTCATAGCATTGTAATACAACTAAATCTTACCATTTGGCTTGAAATGCTGAGAGAAAGTATGTTGGTATGATTGGTACATAGGGAAAGCCTGGATTTTTCAGTAACTTTCTCTAAGACTGCCCTTTTTGTTTCAAAATCATTCAAGTGGGAAATCATGGTTTTTGTGTTGTTTTTACTTTAGAAGTACTTTGGAGTTTTTGAAAAGACAAATATTGAGGAAAAAGTCTAATCTAAATTGAATACATGTTTCTAAAAAATACATACTTTTTGAAAATAGATCCTTTAGGTTCAAAAATAGTTCAAAACTTTGTTGTGAAAAAAGGTTCATACTCAGTTCTGCTTCCTTTTAGACTAGTAGTCGTGTTCCTGCTGCCTTCAGTGGACACAGCATTGTCTTCTCCTATTTTCTCTCAAATCTTTGAAATTATTTTTGTGTGGTCTGTATGTTTTCCTCCAGGTTTGCTCATAGCTAAACAATTTCAGTTGTCTTGATTTAGTGCCTAGTGGAGTTCTAAAAAATTTCTTGACTTGGGGAACATGCCTTTTATATTTCTTTGCAAAAAGGAAATACGGAAAATAATGAAGCCTTTAATTTCAATTATGCAGTGAAATAAATTTTTATAATGACATCAACTAAATACAAAGGAACCTTTGCTTTTTGGACACTGCAAGCAGAAGTCACGTTGCTTACTTTTCAGTATCTCCAGTATAGTGATCTACTCTTAACCTAGCTGTCCAGCTTGTCATAGCAGTGCTGGGAGTCTCTGTCAGTACAGTCAGTGGAGTCTACAGTCTGACCAAATATAAATGCCAAATTTGTTCAAAACAACTCATTCAGCTGTAGGTATCAATACTGTAGATACCAAAAGTCAGATGATTTGAACTGAGTAAGAAAGGTAATTTTATGTGTTGCAGTGTGTGACTTTTCTCATTTTTGTGTTGCCAAATCAATAGACCCAGATATTAAAACCAAGTGACTTTAAATTTCAAGTAGGAAACATTTGATCCACTAGGGTCTTTCAGATATTGATGAACAAGAACTAGAAAATAGATTGGTATTTCTGTTAGTTCATGCTGTTAAAGATCAATGAGCTTCATCAAAATATAAGAGGCTGAAATAGAATTGAGAAGATGGCTAACCTTTAAGCATCAGAAACAGAAATTCCTATACATATACTTTTTCCCTCCACCCGACCAGCTGTCAAATGCTATATTGTCAACATAATGCAAGCTGTAAATTCTGAGATGTCATAAACTAGCTGGAAAGTAGGTGTGAGTTGTTTCACAGTATTCTAAATAAGATAGGTTGTTTTAGAAAGATGAATTTGCAGTTGTGAATGTGATGCTAGCTGTCCAGACAGATTTTATTCCATTTTACATTCTATGCAGCTTTTAAGCTATTCAAGGGAATTGGTATTTCCAAGATCTATGACTATACCAGTCAGCTAAGCCCATTTGGGCATAAATCCTAAACACTACACAAATCATTTTAAAGTAAAAAGAAAACAGATTTAAGTTTTGTGGTGGTCAAGTGCAAAATTGTTGAACCTTGGTTTTTTTTTTTCCTTGATCCAAATTGGAATGACTATGAACCTAATCAAAATACTCTGGAGGAAAATGAATGCCAGGTTAGAAAGAGAACAAATAAAGGAAATAAATAACCACCATGTGGCACTGTAAGATTTGTGGCGAAAAGGCTGAGAAAATTAAAGGGAATTTGGCTGTAATAAAGGCACTGTATCATAGTGAAGTGTAACGCAATTGTAATGTTAAGTAGGAACAATATTGCAGAAACAATATAAAAAGGCCTTAAAAAGGATTTTTTAAAAAAAAAACTATCCCATGTGACATTGCAAGTAAACTGTACAAATATTTCTCATTCTTAATAATTACTTTTAGCAAATCTACTTGACACACATACCAGTAAATTCCCACTAGGCATATATCAATACTAAAGCAGGCTCTGTATTTCCTGGCAATCCAAACAGCTTGAAGGTGCTTGTTTTTATATTTTATTTGTGTATCTGTTGCTTCTGAAGTAATTGATTCTAGGTGTCTGAGAACATTTTTTCTTTTCATGCTGAAGACAGTCAAAATCTTGTCCAGAAATATTTCTCTGTACTTAGCAAATAATGGTGTTCCTGTAATGGCAATAAACAGTATTTCATGTGCATGGCTCATAAAAAAAAATGCAGAAGTAAAGTATGAATAGCATCAAGACTGTGCCTTTCACATTGTATGAGACACTACATTATAGGATTGTCCTGCTGAGTTAGTAACAAAGGCTTGGCCGGTCGTAAACATTTCACAGCTGCAAAGTACGCTTTGCAAACTGGATAATACTAACAGCCTTTTTAGTCCAGAGTATTTATCATGGCTAAATGAGCTAAAAGTTGGCTGCTTATCTCTGTGATTGTACTTCTATGTGGCAAAGCTACTCTGTGGAATAGCGAAGCAAGAGAGACGTGTTGGAGGAAAGGCATCCCTGTTGTCAGGCCTGGAAAGTGGTTGTTTCTTCTACAGTCTTGGTGTGACAGCAGGTTATTCACCCTCAGTCTCAAGCTTCTTTCCTGGAAAATGAAGATGTGACAGTCTTTTGTCTCCATTTCTGGATCCACATGGGCCCTTATGGCTTCTGATTTTTAGTAAGCCACAATACACTGGAGTTGCAAACCCCAGTTTTGGTCTTGGCGTAATAGATTTGCACTTTTTTTTTCTGCCAGGTGATCTGTAATGGGAGAGGAGATGTCATGGTACTGAACACCCTACCTGATGAAATGCTTTCAATTAGGGGAGGTATTGACTTGACAGTACAGTTAATAGATTTTTTTCTTTCTTTTTTTTTTTTTTTTTCACTGCTCATCTTTTTTGTAGATGCAGTTTCAATCCTCAGGTTATTAGTGACCAAAAAATGCCTACTCTGTGAAGGCTCAACATTGGTCCACATATAGCAATGATCATAGTTTGCACTATTCAGAGGATTGATTCTTGAATCTATCAAAATCTGGATGGATTAGCTGTTGTGGTAGCTAACAGATAAGTGTGAGTGGCTGCCACCTCAGCCTGGGGCTGGATGTTTCTCGCTCTTTCATCCTGTCATCTTCTGGACTTCTTAGGACTTTGTACTTAAAAGCATCCTGCTTTAACACTTACCAGTCACTCTAAGACAGAAAGAACCTCACTATTGTCTTGCTGACAGCTTTTCTATTGAGGATCTATTTCAAGGGTACTACTGATTCCTAAACCCTGTAAGAGCTGAAGAGCTTTAAAGCTTTGTGACATTTTCTCTTTTTCCCAGCAGACTAATGGGAGACCTTGGCACACTCCCCTCCAACCACATGTTCATTAACTGTGAGTGCTATGTGCAGAGGTCCTGCTGGTTCCCTGCAGGCTGGTGGTGCTAGGACAGCCTTCTGGGTACAGACCCATGAGGAATTACCCCATGATGGCTAATAAACATCCTCTGTGCCATTGCTGTTTTGTAGGGAGGGGTTGCAAGGACGGCAAGGCAGTTTGTTCTTTGATGTGCTTTGGGAAGCACATGAGCACATTCATCCTTTCTCTTTCTGGAGAGATAAATCTCCACACACGCACATTTTCACAGGGGAGATTCACCACTGCTCTGTAGAAGCACTGGAATGGCAGGACCTGAGAATGTAAGTGTTAAGGAAAAGGGTTTCTGGGAGTAAGTTGTATGTCCTGAGAAAACAGGAGGAAAACCTCAAAACATTCAGCTGCGCTTGCTCTACTAAAAAAAGGGTATATCAACTGCAGTCAGAAGGGTAGTGCTTACTTTTATTTACTGATAACATTTTTTTATTATCTTAACCCAAAAGCTAAGGACTATGTGGATGTGTAAAATGAATTAATTTCATGCTGAGAGTTATTTCCTAATGTGAGAGAAGAAGAAATCACGAATGATAGCTTGCTGTGCTCTGACCTGTCTTTTAACTGTGGTTTCACGGTTAAACAAAGAACTGTTCATCCAAAACACTCTTAACTGTCACTTTAGAGAACTTAAGTAAGATTTATCCATCCCCAGATCCATGGAACAAAACAATAACAGAAAGTGCTTTTTCACTACTGCTTATTTAACGATGACCAAGATGGACAGGGGTGGCACTGCTCCTAAGGTTGTGTGATGTACAGTGTTCCAAAGACACTGAAACAACTTGCAGAGACTCGTTCATCTTGGAAATGATAAATTTAAACTGGTGCTGTAATCTTTAATTAGTGTCTCAGTTTGTTATGTGCAGCAATGTTCCAGCCAACTCAGACACTTTCTATAGCCTCAGCTCCGTAACATTTGCAGAATACATTTCCAGAATTTATAGGGGTTAATTCAGGAAAATATGTTGAATTTGTGGGTCCTCATTAGGATGAGTAGTGAAACAATTATTTCATTCTTACAATAGCACACAGAGTAAGATCCATGTTAATTAGAATAAACGCATTTTAATTTTTCTAGTTTCCATGACCTGCAGATCATTTCAGTCACTGGCAGTGAGTTCATTCCTACCACAGTTATCCTGATCTTACTTTTGAGTTGCCTGATATCCATACACTATAAAAACAAACAAAAAAAACCCCAAAACAACAAAACAAAACCAAAAGAGATATCTCAGTTTTATTCTTTGAACCTTTTTATTGCTCTGTGGAAATATGAAAGGTTCATATTGATTATTGACCTAGATGGATTTTTGACTGGAAAATCGCAAGGAGATTGGGATTCCCTTCTTGTTAACCTTGTCTTGAGCTGCTGGAAGGTACTTTCCCATTACTCAGTAAGTCAGCCTGGCAAAAGTAGAAACTGGACCCCTCTGCTCTTACGAAGGGGTGTGGGGAGGGAAAATGATTATAGGATTAAGATACAACTTAGAATATCCCTGCTTTTGTGCTTGCACAGACTAAATGATTCACCTTTTGGTAAATTGAGGCTGGCTGTTGAGTTTCCCACATATACCTCTTCAGTTTGTTAGCTGGATAATGGCAGATTTTTATTGTATTTTGTGTTTCACCATAGGAGAAAATTACAGTCACAAATGGTTTCAGTGGATACTGAGTTTGTGTGGGGAAATCCTAATCTCCATTAGGAGTGTTATGGCAGGAAATAAAGATTATCCCATTGTCTTCCCTGGTGATTAACCTGTATTTTTATTCAGTCACGCTTTCAAGTGTGAGCCTTTTGAGTTAAAGATGACATTTTTTTTAGTTTTATTTGCTAGCCCTGAAGGTGGCAATGGCCAAGAACTTTGCCATTCTACACCTCAAATTTCTCTTGGGAAAATAAGGGAAGAGTACTTGCTTTCTTTACAAAACGCTTGAGAAAAGGTCAATGTAAGAGTTAATTATTGCTATTACATTTTACAGTTCTGCAGTTGTACTCATTACAATATGAATGATATACTACATTAGACTGATTGCATTGACATAATAATGAAGTATCAATACTGATGAGTTAATGTGTGTCCCTCAAGTCCCAGAAGACCTTTTGGCTATAGATCCCATTCTTTCGCAGGAAGAGTAAACCAAAGCAACGGTGTAGCATGGCAGTGGCTGAGCTGAAAGTGTCTCTTAGGAGTGTCTCTATGCATTTTCCAAACCGTGGGCTGGTAGCTTTCTGTTATGGGTTCATCAAGAAGTCCAGGGCACTGCTTACTAGGTCTGTCATGATGAGTGCTTAAAATGGCCTCATTTCTGTGCTTAAAAGCATCAGAAGATATAGTTGGAGAAGAGCTACTGTTGATCTCATGCTGCTAAGCATCTAGTTACTGTGATTAAGTTGGTTATTTGCTTTGGAGGTTACAGGAGAAGTAGGAGCAAGGCAGATAATAAGATTTTAATCTTCTGTGTCTACATGGGCTTTAACTAGAAAGGGTTTTAACAGCAATGTTAAACTTGTATGTGAGTATCCCTCTTGTATTACTGAGGTGGCTCCCTATACTACTGAGATTACTTTTTTGATTTTAAACTTCCTAACTGAAGTGGTCTGCCTTTATATTAGACTAAACTGCCTTAAAGTTCAGTTTTCCTGCCTATTACAACTGGGACAGTTATATGTCAGGTCACATCTGTATTTTTTTGTTATCTCTGAACAAGCTTATGTTGTGTAGATTTGTATCTCAGAGGGGTTTCTCTTTGAGTAATAACATGCCACTTACATCCTGAAATTGTTTTCTCACTGTAAAGAATAGCCTAGTCAAAATCGAGCAGTTCATAGAATTGCCTCTGAATATCAAAGTACCTAGGTTTTTTGCTTTTTGCCTTTTAAAGTATCTTTCTTTTAAACTAATGATACAAAATTGTAACAGAAACACACTTGAAAAAACATTGACATCTTTAAAATGAGATTAGCAATTACTTTAGAAAATACAAGGAATTCACATAGAAATTCAGTTATAAATTCATTCTCTGTGGATTTTAGGTGATTTGGTGGTTTGTGTTTTTTTTCCAGCAAAATAATGAATATTTTCAACTTTATATGAAGAAAAGCATTTTATGGGGAAGATACTATTATATAGACACAGATGCTCTCCTGCATAGATGTATAAAGCAGTAAACTTTATTGAAAGTCAAAAGCATCTGAGTAAAGAATTGTATTGGCATTCATTTTGATTTAGCAACACCTTATCCATACATGCTTTTAATATGGGCAGTCTCGCCTCTTTCATTGGGCTTTTTCAGTTCTTTTGTACTATATGTCCATTGAGATCCATGGAAATGGATCCTATTGACTTCCTTTCAGTCTGTTAAAGCATATGCTCATTTTAAAGGCCTACTTTTATCGTGCTTCAGTGAAAAAGATGGGATTATTCATATGATAAAACCTCTCTACTGAATCAAGTTCATAATTAGAGCTATAGTGAAAAATCATTCCAGTCTGGCCAAGTTCTTGTTTCATATTGTCTAGGTAGATTTATATTTTAGTTAGATACCAGAAGAGTGTTTAAAAAAAAATCTGAAGTCCTTCAATGTTGGATGTCATTGTTTTCTGAAGTTTTAACTAGGATAAAAAGCACTCTGGTACAGTACCATTCTTTTGACATAATTACCTATTTTAATTCTCATTAAAAATTTAAAGTTAAATCATGGCATATAAAATAATGAAGCAAAGGCAGAAGTGGGAATAGTACCTCTTAAATTAATTCACATCAAATGAGAAGAAATATACTAAGCAAGGAATGTCAAGAAACACAGATTTTTATGTATGAAATGTAGCTATCATAACAAATACAGGTTTTGCCCTTACATGATCATGCTGCCCATGTCAAAATTGAAGTCCCCAATGTGTGTGTATGCACTTTTTTTTTTAACCAAATGTTTTTACGACCAGAAATCAGCAACAGTGCCTGTAAATGAAGCCATGTTCACTTATAAAGAGTTTTGTGAATATAGTCTCCAAATTACATATGTCTGATGTAGGAAATTATGCTTACGTGGCAGACTGAAGCACAACTCAGTGCTAAGGATATATCACAGATTCCTCCCTCTCCTACCTATTTTTCCTTTTTGGAGTATAAGTACTGTCTATCTGTTTCCTCAATTGCAGTCTGCATCTCTTTGACTCCTCATCTATTTTATTGCTTGCCTTTGTCCCAGATAGTTTTTAGGTGCAAAGTAAGAAGACACTCCTCAGTTATTCCTGAATGGCACACTGAACTTAGTTCAGAATGTTCCTTTATATGCGTTACAAAGTAGCTCTTAAAGATCTGACATCTTTGCAGATGCAGCAAAAGTAAAAACATCTGATATGCTAGTGCTTGATTTGGAAGAGAGGAGTTAATCAAGAGAAAGAAAACAAAGATCAGTTACAAGTGAACTCTTTCAAAACTATGTGGAGACTGAATACACCATATTAGAGGCTCAGAACAAATACATAGTACCTATCAGAAGACTTGGAAACAGCTGCAGAAAGCTAAAATGCCCGAACAATCGTGTGAATGTAAATAAAAACAAAATAAAGTTAAAGTCAGTGAATTTAAACTAACAGCATGTAGCAAAGCTTGCAAGAATTGCATGGAGAGCCCTTTTTCAAATGGGTCATGTTGAGCAAGCCTTAAGGGACTCTGTAAGATGAGCCAGAAATGACTGAAATCTTTGAAAAAGTGCTTGGTGAGTTCAAATCCATCCATGTTCACTGTGAAAGTGGTCGGTGGGATTCTTACTCCACCTTGACAGTTAACATCAGCAGTCTTCCTCACGAAGCACTAGCAGAATGAATAGCAATAAATCTTCAAAAAGCATCCTTCCTTCTACTAAAGGTGATTGCCAAACTGCTGCTTGTGGTGTGTAACCATCCTAAAGAGTGCTTCTCTACAGACACCTGCAAGTCTCCTTTCTCCAACATCTTTAACGTAAACTAAACTTCAGTTAGTGTAAGCTTCTAATGCCATATGATAAACATCATCAAGGCAGTAGAGATGTTTACCTGAAGAGTTTTAGTGAGAATCTTATTTGCTGGTAAACGGATGCAAAGGCACTAAACAGGTAAACTAAATCTACTGCGTAGTGTTTTATATGACAAGACAGTTTGACTTTTTTCACATGGTGTGGTTTCAAACCAAATCCCTGTGTGCTCTTGCCATCAGAGACTCCTGACGTTACTAAAATGTTGAGACCAAATCTATTAATGTGTTTATAGTTGTATCACAACCTCGTCTGCTGTCATAGGAAGCTACAATTATTATTATGATGATGTATACTATCTTTTATGATTGCCACAATTTCTTCCCAAGTTCAACAGTCTCACCTGCTGTGTTTTGACAGTCTGTCTGCCAAAGTCCAATATTACCCAGATGAGTTTTCAAGGATCTAAAAGAGCCTGCTAAATACAGCTCGAAGATA
Organism: Actenoides hombroni; assembly: GCA_024336885.1. Lineage (NCBI taxonomy): Eukaryota > Metazoa > Chordata > Aves > Coraciiformes > Alcedinidae > Actenoides > Actenoides hombroni. The sequence continues at coordinate 1,293,032 of WUAM01000020.1, forward strand.
GAAATGTTCTTTCCTACCAGTTACCATAAAAACACTTGTAATGTAGCCTCTGGAACCGTTTTAATATACAGTTATGAAGAAATACCTAACTGTAATGTTGAAGCGTATTTCCAAGTCAACCTAGTACTTAGGGTACAGCCTAATTATTATAACTTATTTAGTCAATAAGTTAAGAAATCCTTTTCAAAGATGCTGCAAGTTGTAGATGCACTGTTTTGTTGTCTAGTCGTCTTTGTTTCCAGATCGGTATTGTAACTCATATTCTGCAATAGACTAAAGATGAACATTTAGTGAAGATCTCATGGTGTTAACTACTGTGCAATAAAAGTTGATGAGAAGAGTTTTATACCGGTACTCCATTACTGTTAATTATTATTACCTTTGTTGCGCACACTTGTTTCCAGCAGGGGCCTCATTGTATTTGATTGTGTTGATACAAATGAGAGGGATTTTCAGAGATTATAATGTATACAGGTGAAAGTTAGAAAAACAGGATAACAGTGTGATGAATATGGCAGCTGATCCTCTCTTGCTAACACAGTATTGGCTCTTTGTTACATAAACTGCTTGTCCACCAGGCTTGGTAATACTCATCAGTCAACTTTTCTTGCCACGGTAGCACTGAATGTTCAGAAAGGAAGAACTGTGGTCCCGCGGACCGAATCAGGGTGAGGATTCCACTTGTAGATGAGGCGGCCCTTTCAGAGGGCGGGAAGGGCTGACGGGGCGGGGGCGTCTCCTGGGCAACGGTGCCGGCGGCCGCAGCCCGCGAGCCGCCTCAGGCGGGGCAGCGCCGCCTCGCGCTCACCAGCACGGGGCGGGCGAACGGCGCCTGCGCGTCACCCGGCCGCTGCCGCGGCCCGCGCAGCAGGGCACCCGGAGCTCCGCCACGGTCAGCCCTCGGCAGGAGAGCCCGGCAGCCCTGGACTCAGCCCTGGGCTCCGCGCCCGCCAGCCCGGCTGCGGCTTCGCTGGCGGAGCTTTCCTGGGGACGCGCTGCCGCCCGGTAATCGAGCTGCAGGGTGCACCCGGCTCTTACGCCGGTGTCAAATGGCGGCGGTGGAGGTGTGCCCAGGTAGGGGAGCTCCTCCGCCTAGGGACGGAATTCCGGGAGGACTTAAGCAGGCGAACTATCGAGTGTGAGAAAGAGACAGGTCTCTGGAGTTGCACCCTGCCCTCCCTGAAACAAACCCACGGGGCAGCCAGAGCTCCTGATAAAGAGGACTCCTCATCCTCTATCTTCAGGGCTGAGCACGGTGATTTAGAGGACGGAGGATAATGGTGACAAGTTTCTACCTGATGTTACAGGCTCCCCAGGAGCCTCTCCACCCTCCCAGGTGCCCTTGTGAAACAGCAGTGGGGTCTTACAGGAGGAACTGGCCGGTAACAGAAGGAACCAGTTAATAACAAGGAAGATGGTTCACCAAGGGTTAAGTCACCCAAGACCACACATCAAAACTGATTCTGCAGATGAAAATGGACGGGTCGTTGTCATGGGTGACTCCCTTCTGAGGGGTGTGGAGGGCCCAGCATGCAGACCGGACCTGGTTCAGAGGGAAGGCTGCTGCCTCTTTGGGGCCCAGGTAAAGTATGTGTCTAGAAAACTTCCCACCTTGATGAGGCCTTCAGATTATTACCTGCTTGTGGTTTTTTAGGTGAGTAGCAATGATATGGCCAAAAGAAGTCCAAAAACAATTAAGAGAGACTTTAGGGCTTTGGGGAAACTAGTTAAGGAATCAGGAGCACAACAAATCATGTTCTCCTCCATCCCTCCAGTTGCAGGGATTGACGAGGGGGTTAACAGGAGGAGCCACCAGACCAATTCCTAGGTCCAAGCCTGGTGTTATCAGCAGGGCATTGGGTTCTTTGATCAGGGGTTGGTATATACAACACCAGGCCTGCTGGCAACAGGTGGGATCCACCTGTCTCAGAGGGTAGGGCTCACTGATAGAGGTTTAAACTAGATTGGAAGTGGGGTGGGATTATGACTGAGTCTGCTAGGCATAAGACTGGGGGAAGCATGCTAGTGTTTGTAGGATGGGGTGCTAGTGTAGGATGGGGACCCTCATTCTATTGCCTCAGTGGAGGCAGAGGTTGGAGATACATGGGGCAGCAAAGATGCCAGGGTTTTTGATGGGTTAGAAGCCATGGAAACACCTGAGAATGGTCAGGTAGGAATTCCACCCACAAAAAGGTTTTGGAAACATTAGCCCAGCTGAAGTGCATCTACACTAATGTATGGGCAACAAACAGCAGGAGCTAGAAGCCATGGTGCATCAAGAAAACTATGATATAGTAGATATTACTGAAACGTGGTGGGATGCACAACATTTCAGTGCTTCAGTCAATGGCTACAAGCTCTTCAGAAGGGATGGACAAGGAAAGAGGTGGTGGGGTGGCCCTGTATATTTAGTGACTGGTACAACTGTTTAGAACTTAATTATAATGACAATGCAGTGTCTATGGCTCAGAGTCAGGGGGAAGGCCAACAAGGCTGGTAGGAGACTGCTACAGACCACCCAATCAAGACAGAGAGGCAGCTGAAACATTCCATAAGCAGCTGGGAGGAGTCTCAGCTTTGCCTGCCCTTGTAATTGTGGGGGACTTCAAATTCTGAGATAGCTACTGGAAATACAACAGAGCAGAGAGGGAACAGTCCTGGGAGTGTGCCAGAGATAACTTCCTTACACAGCTGGTGAGTGAACCCACCAGGGAAGGCAATTTGCTGGACCTGCTCTTAGTGAACAGAGAAGGACTGGTGGGTGATGTGAGGGTTGGAGGCTGTCTAGGGCACAGTGATCGTGAAATGATTGAGTTCTCCATTCTTAGAGAAGATTGGGGGGGAGGGGGGGCAGCACACCTGTCACATTGGACTTCCAGAGGGAAGACTGACTTGTTTAGGAGACTGCTTGACAGAGTCCCTTTGGAGGCAGTTCTGAGGGCGTAGGAGTCCAGGAAGGCTGGACACTCTTCAGGAGGGAAGTCCTAAAGGTGCAGAGGCAGGCTGCCCCCCCCATGAACTGTAAGACAAGCTGATGGCAAAGAAGACCTGCCAGGCTGAACAGGGAGCTTTAGCTGCAACTCAGAGGGAAAAAAGGAGAATTTATGGCCTTTGGAAGAAAGGGCAGGCCACACACAATGACTACAAAGGTGTAGTGAGACTATGCAGGGAGAAAATTAGCAAGTCCAAAGCCCATTTAGAAATTAATCTGGCTTTGGCTGTAAAAGATAAGGAGAAATCTTTCTATAAATATGTCAGCAGTAAAAGAAGGGCCAGGGAGAGCCTCCATCCTCAGATGCAGGAGGAAACATGGTAACTAGGGATGAGCAAAAGGCTGAGGTTCTCAATGCTGCCTTTGCTTCAGTCTTTAGTAATAGGACCACTTGTAATCTGGGAATCCAGTCCCCTGAGCTAGAAGACAGAGTCCTTGAGCAGAATGATCCCCCCACAGTCCAGGAAGAGATGGTCCATGCTCTTCTACTCCACTTAGATGTAGACAAGTCTGCAGGAGCAGATGGAATTCACCTGAGAGTTCTGAGAGAGCTAGCAGAGGTGTTCACCAAGCCCCTTTCCACCATTTTTCAGCAGTCACTTCTGACCAGGGAGGTCTCAGCAGACTGGAAATTGGGCAATATAACACTGATTTGTAAGAAGGGCTGGAAGGAGGATCCAGGAAACTACAGGCCTGTCAGTTTGACTGTGGTGCTGGGGAAGCTGATGGAGCAGCAGGTCATCCTGAGTAACATCACGCAGCACACGCAGGACAATCAGATGATCAGGCCCACTTAGCATGTTTTTATGAAGGGCAGGTCCTGCTTGACTAACCTGATCTCCTTCTGAAACATGGTCACCTGCCTAGTGGGTGAGGGAAAGGCTGTGCATGTCTTCTATCTGGACTTCAGTAAAGCCTTTCACACCATCTCCCACAGCACTCTCCTGGAGAAAATGGCTGCTCATGGCTTGGATGCACGTACTCTTTAGTGGGTAAAAAACCTGTCTGGATGGCCAGGCCCAAAGAGTGGTAGTAACTGGAGTTCAATCCAGTTGTCGGCCAGTCACGAATGGTGTCCCCCAGGGCTCAGCACTGTGGCCAGTTCTCTTTAATATCTTTATTGATTACCTGGATGAAGGGATTGAGTGCACGCTGTGGATTTACAGATGACGCCAAGCTGGGTGGAAATGTCGATCTGCTCGAGGGTAGGGAAGCTCTGCAGAGGGATCTAAGGCTAGACTGACAGGCCAGGGACAATGCTATGAATTTCAATAAGGCCAAATGCTGGGTTCTTCACTTTAGCTACAACAGCTCTCAGCAGCGCTACAGGCTTCGGGAGGTGTGTCTGGAAAGCTGCTCAGCAGAGAGGGACCTGGGAGTGCTGGTTGACAGCCAGCTGAACATGAGCCAGCAGTGTGCCCAGGGGGCCATGAGCCAACGGTATCCTGGCCTGTATCAGGAATAGTGCAGTCAGTAGGACCAGGGAAGTGATGCTACCCCTGTACTTGGCACT
>WUAM01000020.1:1297636-1351425 GCA_024336885.1 Actenoides hombroni
ACAAGGAGGCCACTGAGGCGCTAGACTGTGTCCAAAGAAGGGCAACAGAGCTGGTGAAGTGCCTAGTGCACGTGTCTTACAAGAAGTGGCTGAGATAGTTGGCGTTGTTAGGCTTGGAGGATGCTCAGGGGAGACCTTATTGCTCTCTACAACTACCTGAAAGGAGGTTGTAGAGAGGTGGGGGTCATTCTGTTCTCCCAAGTAACAAGTGATAGAACAAGAGGAAACTTAAGTTGCACCCAGGGAAGTTTACATGAGATATGAGGAAGAATTTCTTGACTGAATGGGTTGTCAGGCACTGGAATGGCTTGCCCAGGGAAGTGATTGAGTCCCCATCCCTGGAGGTATTTTAAGAGTCACGTAGATGTAGTGCTGAGGGATATGATTTGGTCAAGGTCTTCTCAGTGTTAGGTTGATGATTGGACTAGATGATCTTAAAGGTCTTTTCCAGTCTAGGAAATTCTGTGATTCTTTCATGTTAAGATATGCCCAGTCAATGCTTACTGGTGAACAGGGATCACAGACCACACTTGAAATGTACTTCTCATTCCCTGTTGATTCATAAAGATGAAAACATGCCTTCCTGTTTTGTAACAGGTGAACACACTATCACTTTTCAGAATGGAAATAGTGTTTTAATCTAATAGAAAATAATTTGTGAAAATAGTTATTTTAAAAGGGACAGGCATTTCATAAATTTTTCAGTGATTTCTCAGTTTAGTCATACAATCACAGAATCATAGTTCATGCTTAACACCATAAGATAACTTCCTGTCACTCCCAGGCAGGCTGTCCAGGATGCAGATTAACTGTATGTCAGGTGTGAAGGCCTCTGACTGGTTCCCTGCACCCAGCTTTGTGCTGTCAAAAATACCATGAGCTGGCTCCATGCTGCTTCTAGCACTTCAGGAGCAGTTATCCACCTTCTGCCTTCTCTCTGGTGAGATCTAAATGGGGAGTTGTGCTGGTCATCTGCATGTGGAAGACACAAGTTCTAAAGTTACGTAAGGAGATTTGCCTCCCCTCTTCCCCCTGTCTTCCTTGTATCAGATAACTGGGAATTGATGGTAACATATAGCAGAAATGTTAATGAGGGAAGGTTTTTTTTTTGCTAATTCTGGATTTAACTATTTATTTTAAAGCTGTGTTTTGAATTTCTGCGATTTTTGGAGGAGTGTTTTCATTCTGAAATGAGCACCTGTGGGAAAGCATGCATCCATAGGGTAACCAGCTCTTTTTGTTTTGCCATATTACACTGTGGGGCATAGAGAAAATGGATGAAGTGAAAAATAATAATAAAAATAAAAGGGTAAGTTACATATTCTCTCTCTCTCCCCCCTTTCACTCAGCTTCTCTCTTGGTTACACAGAAAGCTAATGCTGCAAGTTATGTGCAGGAGAAGACATGATTTCAATAATCTCTTCAAAGATCCAACACAGAATCTACCACGTGAACGTTCTGTAAATCCATGCATGATGAATGCAAAGGTACACAAGTAGCAATGACCTGTGAAAATAACCAGATCTGTCTGAGAAAAGCTTGATATGGGGGAGGCTGGTATAGTATCTTCGGTTATTATGAGGAAAAAAAAGATGACTGAAGTGAGTGTGTGTGTAGTTGTAAGGAAGATGCTCAAGTAGGACTGTCCTGAAGCAAATATAATTCAGAAAAGGTTTTAATATGTATATAGAAGATGAGTGAAGGTTACAGCAAGTTGCACTGTTCCAAGCAAGGACTGTAGTGATTTTGCATTCTGCTTTATGGAAAATAATGGTGTTTCTAATTAGTCTCCTTTTTATTTCCCCTCACCGAGGCTTGGATTTCTTCCTCACTCATATCTGTTCTTGCTGTTGCAGCTTGTGCGCTTTAAATTTCCTGCCACATGAATATTCTTTATGCTAATTTTTTTCTTTGCTTCCATGTAAAAATTTTCCTAGTCCTGTACCCATCTTTTGATTCTATAAAGAGTGTAATATGCATATTTTAAAGTAGCTGTATAATATTTATGAAGACACACGGAACTCCCACTTGTATAATACAATTGTGTAACTGCAGTAAAGAGCCCATACAGTGCTCAGAAAGCTCCAGGTAATAACACTTCCACATAGTCTGCATTGCTAAACTATCCATCAGGAGAGCATTCTCGTGGACAATGTTTAGCTAGTTTGCATGCTGGGTATTCACCCATGGAAGAAAAATCAGGAAGATTGCTACTTGCTAGGGACTTCCCTAGTTTTCTGAGGAGTAACTTTCTTGCCCTAAAGAACATTCATGTGAAGTTTTTTTCCATTTATATGGAAGCAGGAAAACTAAGCTACCAGGCCCACTCAGCATGGGTTTATGAAAGGCAGGTCCTGCTTGACTTAACCTGATCTCCTTCTATGACAAGGTGACCTGCTTAGTGGATGAGGGAAAGGCTGTGGGTGTTGTCTACCTGGACTGCAGTAAAGCCTTTGACACCATGTCCCACAGCATTCTCCTGGACAAACTGACTGCTTATGGCTTGGATGCACGTACTCTTTACTGGGTAAAAAACCTGTCTGGATGGCCAGACCCAGAGATTGGTGGTGAATGGAGTTAAAACCAGTTGGTGAACTGTCACATGCAGTGTTCACCAGGGCTCAGTACTGGGGTGTGTTCTGCTTAATATCTTTATCAATGATCGGGATAGGGGGATCAAGGGTACCCTCAGTAAGTTTGCAGACAACAATAAGTTGGACAGGAGTGTTGATGTGCTTGAAGGTAGGGAGGATCTACAGAGGGGTCTGGACAGGCTGGATCAATGGGAAGATACCAATGGGACGATATTTAACAAAGCCAAGTGCTGGGTCCTGCACTTGGGTCACAATAACCCAGTGAGACACTACAGGCTTGGGGAAGAGTGGCTGGAAACTGCCCGTCAGAAAAGGTTCTGGTGGTGGTGTTGGACAGTTGGCTGAAGATGAGCTGGTGTGTGCCCAGGTGGCGAAGGCCACCAACATCCTAGCTTGGATCAGCACTAGTGTGGCTAGCAGGACTAGGGCAGGGATCATTTCCCTGTACTCAGCACTGGTGAGGCTGCACCCTCACTCCAAGAAGGACATTGAGGGACTGGAGTGTGTTCAAAGAAGGGCAATGAAGCTGGTGAGGGGTCTAGAGCACAAGTCTTGTGAGGAGTGTCTGAGAGAACTGTGGTTGTTTAGCCTGGAGAAAAGGAGGCTCAGGGGAGATGACCTCTCTCTCTACAACTCCCTGAAGGATGTTGGAGCCAGGTGGGGGTCAGTTTGTTCTCCCCAGTAACAAGTGACAGGACAAGAGGAAATGGCCTCAAGTTGTGCCAGGGGAGGTTTAGGTTGGACATTAGGAAAAATGTCTCTCCTGAAATGGTTGTCAAGCCCTGGACCAGTCTGCCAAGGGCAGTGGTAGAGTCCCCATCCCTGGAGGGATTTAAAAGCTGTGGAGAAGTGATGCTGGGGGACATGGTTTAGTGGTGACCTGGGTTAATGGCTGGACTTGATCTTAAAGGTCTTTTCCAACCTGAATGATTCTATGATTCTGTATTTCTCCTGTGGTAGCATCTGTATCTTCGTGCTGTGAACTGGGACTCTGCTAGGCACAGATAAATAGATTGATGTTCTCTCCCTTACACTTGGAGTATTCCTGTTACTGGACTGAGGACTTCTGCCCCCAGGTGCCCACTCTACATTCTTACCTTTTGGTTCCACTCCCATGTGTGATTCTCCACATAAGAGATGTTTGCTTAGCAATCAAGGCACTTAAACCAGACTGATACTAAGTTAGCCCATATGAGTGCAGTCGTATAGCATAGAGACCCTGAGAAGGATCTCTTTGCTGTTCTGTGTTTCAGGGGTCAGACTGGAGGAATTTAAACTGGGCTTTAACTCTTTAGATGGAGGTACATTAGCACTTGAAGCAGGAGTTCTGACCTGAGTGTAACAGTGCGACACAAACCAATTCAGAAAGCTGCTCCTTGTAACATTATTTGCAGTGAGTTTTGCCAAATATGTGTACACACACTGAGGTATTGTCTTTGTTCAGTGTTTGTTTTGTGTCTGGCTACAAGCTTGTTGAGAAAAATGAGAAATGACTGTAAACAAAGGCAGATTTTGAATGTTTCCCATTTCTCTGATCACTAGGGGTAGCTGTTCTTCGGCATTCTCTTAGAGAAAGTTACCTTAACCTCTATGTGGATTTGGCAAGAAATTATTAACTAACACAACCTGGGTAACAAGCATTGCTGTCCTAGGGCCATGTCATATGAGATCTATTACAGAGTCCGAGTAATTGCTTAATGACAAGGTTAGTTTTCAAAAGCTTTTGACCTACCCACGTTTAATTTAAGGTATAAAGAATAAGAGGGACAAAATTCTAAACAGACTCTTGTAGCAGAATCTGAAAATCTTTTATCTTAAACTACAAGTGGAGCTTAGATATTTTCAAGGTTAAAATAGAGAACTTTTATTTTTTTTTCATCATAACATTTTGCAGCCTGTAGACAGGAAATGTATTTTACAAAACTTACTGATCTTGATTTGTAATTGAATCAAGTTGTCATCATTGAGCCTTAGCTGAATGAGTTTCTACAGTTAGCAAAACTGAGTAAGAAAGGCTTTCATTTTGTTCTGGCATGTGTCCAAAAACTGAAGAGATTTTTGCAGTGTGTTGTTAGAACCATGGTGAATGGTCCAAAACCTTGTGGAGGTTAAATTCTTCATGAGGTCACAGCTGCAGTCTGAGCCTTCTGTGCTGGCTTCTGTCACTTTGCAGTACATGTACTAATGAATTAATTGAAAGTCATTTTTCAGTTTAGCAACTTTTTATATTCATTTAAATATAAATTCCAAGACTGGTACCAATGCTGCCTGTTGCATGCACATGAAACTTATGGCATCTGCTGGCGTATTAATCAGTGCATTGAATCAGACTTTTGCCTCATTTAAATATGTATCAAAAATTGGATCAGTCTGTTCTTATAACAATGTACCTGTTTTAACAGTGCATATCATTATGCAGCAAGGAGTACGACCCATATTTTTTGAAAGGCATGTTGTAGTTGGTGAGAGTTAGAGGATGCTAATTGCACTGTTTCTGTAATGGTAGAGACACACTCGGACCAAAGACTTTATTTCTTGAACTTCAGTTTCTCTTTCAAAGGACTGGAAAAAACTGCTTGATAAAGCCCTGCTCTGTAATTCCACGTTGCTGCCTAGTAAGTCAACCTGTTGAAAACTACAGATACTGTTTCCAGACCTCCTTGTTTTAGCCTTCCCATTTTGTCGTCTGACTTGTTCATCCTCAGCTTTCCATTTTCCATTACTAAACTTATTCCCTAAGTGGGAAGCTGCTCCTTTTCTGCCTCGCACTCCAGAGCTGGTCGATGCCTTCATTTTATGGCAATGTCTTTTCATATCATGCTTTGAAGTGGATGAGGAACTAGCTTTGAAGTGATGATGTGGGTTTTAATTCTGATTAGCACTTTTTATGTTCAGGGGTGTCAGTGTTGTATAGAACAACCTCAGAAACTTAAAGATAGCAAGAACTGGCAATTTCTGTCATTCTCTGCCCTTTGTTGAATGTTCTGTAGGATTGATGCTAGGTTCTAGATGCTTGATTTTTGTTTGCTCACTGATTTCCATCATATATAATTTAAAACCTCTGAGTATACTGCTCTTTGGTATTTCAATTATATATGAAAATGAAAGCAAAGTGTTGTTTCTACTTCTCAGCGGCTTGTTCTTGTTTTCTTTTTTAGCTTTATCAACAAAGTTGCCTATGGTGTATTTAGGTTTACCATCTCTTTCAACTAATGCATTGAATCTTTCAGGTTTTTTGTCTTGTGTTTATTTATGCTCAGGTTACAGGTAAAATTTAAATGTATTTATCTTTTAAAATTATATTGGATGCCATTAGGTAGGATAATTTTTTAGTAGATGAGATTTGTTAAAAGCATAGAATATATTTGCATGTTGCCCATTTCACAACATTGTAATTGCTAACAAACTAATGTTAAAACAGTTAATAATGTTAAATTAAAAGTGCAACATTTTCAGTAAATGCCGTAATTACTACACAGTGATAAATGGGGAAGGATATTTTTCATATCATGGGATCTTTACTTCCATGTATGAGCAATAAGGGGATATTATTCACTGCCTTTCATATAGCCTGTTTACCCTATGCACATAATTTCTGCTCTCACCTAAGCAGTGATAACGACTGCTTACTGCAAGAGCAAGAACAAAGCCAGCATGGCTGTAAGCATCATCCTTTGAGATTTTGTAGACTACGTACGTATTTATGTATTCTAAACAAAACCTGTGCTTCCTCATTTTGTTACAAATACTACAACCTCCTTCCCTCTCAAAACTTTTTGAAAAACGGACAAAAATACCCAGGTGCTTCAAATACACATTGTCCATATATTGTTGGCAACTTTTTAGAGCACGTGGCTGTTGGGCTGCTTGTGGTGGATTTAACTGACATATTTTAAAAGCTACATTCTGTCCCATTCTCTATAGCCTCTATCTACCTGTTTTTCCTCAAATGCCATTAAGGAAAGAGATTGCTGTTTTTTAAATGCTTGAATATGCCATGGGGTTACCACTGATACACAATGATGATTTGATGAAATCACTGTTATGTTGGACATCTCTTGGTTTTGGGGTTTGGACTTGGATCAGTATGGAAGATAGGAAGTGATCCTGTTTGTGTAATTTACAGCACAAAGTTATTTCCATTTTCTTTGGATTGTCACCTCAGGTTAGTGCAAATTGGTCATAGCTTGTGTGTCCTGTGAGTCTGTCTTCTCTTCTCCTCTCCTGATCATTCAGTGGGTGCAAGCAGATGCCCTGAGAAGATTAATGGGATTCCCCTAAAGAAGGAGAATCTTTTAATTGGCACCTGCTCTGCTAAAATAAGCTTAATGTCTTTAGGTAATGAAGTAGTGTGCAGGGATCATGGCATGTCATTTATTGCCACCTTCTGACTCCAGGCAGTGGCATGGTTCTTTCTGGCTTGCTTTAGCTGCCATGGTTTCACTAGATGGTGTGTGAGGATCCTGGTCTTTCATAAGAAGAACATTCAACTTTGTCACTTTCATGTTGGAGTGTTTTGTTTGGATTTTCATGTCCATACCCTTGAGCTTGAGTTATGTCAGTGCATGTCTGCAGTAGAAGTTACGTGCTAAGTTCCCCTTTTGAGGTTTCTTGAGTGTAGCAAAAATATCCTGTACATTTAATTTGCTGCTGTTCTGGATAAGCATAAAAGAAGTGTATCAGTATTCTTAAAAAAAAAAAGTCGTCACGAGCCTGAGTTTGACAGTCTTGAACAAGTAAAGCCAAGCCTCAGTTCTGTAAGCTTGTTTCGATCCCGAATACCCTTGTTATTCATGCCTTGTGAGTAGGAAACGACAGCTCTTCCATAATTTATCATTTAATTTCTCATTCGTAATTATAGAACAAACCATGCCTGGAATATTTGCTTTTCTTTTTCTGCCTAGCTTTCCCATTCTCTTTTTTTTTTAAATGATTTTGATTTGGTTCTTATTAACATTCTTTGCAGACACACTTGTCAGGTCAGATTTGCTCTTTATGTAATGTGGTTTATTACAGCATCCATTTTCTCTCACGGTATCAGCACAATCTGACATAAAGCCTTTTCATGTACAGCTGCTTTTGTATTTTCTTGGATCCCATTAATGCAGTTTTGTTCAATTATTATTTCAGTTGTTTTTAATATATAACACTGTCATGTGATTGTAAAGGTATTTTGTCTAGACTGGAACACATACTGTCGTTAAAAATGAACATCATCATATCCCTGAAAGATAGACACTTAAATGTCTAACTTCAGTGTGATAAACTTAAGTAGTTCCTTAAAGGAGATATCCACAAACGTTTGTTTCCAGACAGCTCTTGTTGTGGCAGTTTGGAATCACAGCACACTGAGGTGTATTGGATATAATGAGTGTATTTTAAAGATGATGCCAACCTGAAGTTAGACGTTCAGCACTGAAGTTTTTTAATGTTTTTTATCTTCATAAAGAGGATACTTCAACTGATTCTACTTCTCCCCACCCCAGGCATAGAATTTTACTTGTGATTTTAGAATAGGAATGTCAGGTTATCTTTTGGTGCAGCAAGCATTGAGAGGGAGGGATTACAGAAGAAAGCCTACTTTCTGCCATGCTGTTCATATGTGCTGTCTGCCAAACTGTGTGGTCCTAGGCATTTTATTCATGTAAGCCTGAAGTAAGGTGAATACATCTAACATTATATTCATTCCCAGAATCTCATTCACAGTTTCACTATATGCTAAACTCTCTTTCCACTGCATTTATTAACAGTGTTTTACATGGTAAAAGTAATAGACAATTCAGTTGTATTTGATTTGCAGTGTTTGAATGGGTGGCTCTCAAATATGGTAAACTGTCAAGTTAGTCACTCAGTTCTGTGCACCTGCTCTTTTCAGGTTTCCATTGGATCAGCTTGCAGTATTGGCGGCTCTTTCAGTCCAAAGAGTGTGTATAAAATAAACCAAATGCATTCTGACATACTGTCATCTGTGTTTATATTTGCCGATGAATGCCATTTTCAAATGTTCATATCTGAACGTTTAAATAATATATCTGTGTATCATTAAATGCATAGATTTATATGTAGTAGCAACAAAACTTGAAGCAGCAGGGAGGTGGTGGAATTAAGATTCTTCTTCACACTTATGTCCTATCAGCGGGACGCATGCTAGCCCAATCTTTAAATGCATGCTTCAGTACTGTTTTCTCAACATGAATGATGTTTCATACACCACACAGTCAACGAACAGTCACTTTCTGAAGTTTTTTTCAATTTACTGATGCTTACCAGTGGGAGATCTACGTCCAGCTGTTTTCAAGAGGATGATGTAAGTGGGTGGCAAGCTGTGTCTGGGCCTGATAGTAAACTGCTGAAAGGAGCCATCCTATATCAGTCAGAGAATGTTATAAAAGTCTTATAAAACTTCTGTGACTGGGCTGAGATTGTAACTCTAGATGGCTTCTGCGTTGGCACCTGGAGCTCCATTGTCACTTTTATTACACGTGGCTTTTGGCAGGGTGGTGTTACCATCAGTAGTTGCACAAGAAACTTTATCTGCCAGCTAGTAAATGAAAATGGTAACTGACTGCACCTGTTAGAATATATACAAGGACTTGCAAAGAATTAATAAGACTTCCTTACCAGTGAACTGTTCCTTGAAGTTTGCAGTCCGCATGGACAGTTGTCTCCCACTTCTTTCTTACTCTTTATGCGGCAGTTGTATAGTTGAGAGTTAACTGAACTGATACTCTGACCTACATACACTATGGTGAGGAGCAATAAGGAAGGTCTGAGTGTGAACACTCTGTAGATATTATAAGGAAAAAATTCAAATCTTATATAGTGGTGCATGAAAGTGCCCACTTCTAGAGTAGGCAAACAGCCTACCTTTTAAGACCCTGGTTACGTGTCATTATAACACAACCTGAATATTTCTTTAATGTAAATGCATCTATCTGAATTTATGTGTACATTACAACCAGGGAACAATATTTGCAACAATCCTACATAACCTTTTGCTTTTAATTTTCTGACTTTGTGTATTTTTAACATTCTTCAAACTTCACATATACTTCAGTAACACAGATTTATAGAAAGAGGAGGTTACTCAATAGATTTCATCCATGTATTTAATTTATGTAATTGAAAGTGAAGAGATGACTATAAATCTTAAAGAAAAAGCTGTTCTTTGAGCTCTGTGATATTACAGCATTGATGAAAAATCTCACTTTATTCTATTTTTCTGACATTTTAAAAGATTCTTTTCTCACCTTTTTTTTTTCCTACTCTGTGGTGGCAGAGTGCACTGTATCTCTGGTATTATGCCAAGAAAGGTATACCAAGTGGATATAGGAATGCTTGTCTACCTTCAACACAACCTTTACTAGACCTTGGGTTTACACTTTGTACTGATCTCTTGATAAGACATAAATAGCATACTTTTAAAGTATGTTATCCTCCATTAAAAACCTAATTTGAAATTGTTAGATATTTTTGTTTCTGACAGGATATGTACATTCAGCAGTGATATCCATGAAACTACCTCATATCATTGGGTATTCAGACACCTTGCCTGATTCTGAGATAACTGTGTCCTTACAAAATACTATCACCAGATTAAATTCTCTTTCAGAGAGCATTTCTGTTACCCTTTGCTGTATTATCTATGGCTGCCTAAAAATATGAAAACTACTGTTGAAATCAGTAGGCCATGCCTCTACAGAGTATGTTCCTCTTGACCTCCAAACTTCATCAGTCTGCATGGCTCTTACTTTCTGTAACCACAAGTCACTGTACTTCTCACATCTTTTCTTCTATCTATGTATTAATAGATGTCCTTGAGCTTTCTGCTAATATTAAGGACTTTTTATTTTGCTTTTCTTGATCTTCACTGCTGCCTGTCAGTTAAAATCTTACTCTGTACAATTAATGATGCATCAGCACAAGAGTTTAACTTCGACCCATTTCTCTTAAACCTCTAAAGAATATTTCTTCTGCTCCTAGCTTTACCCAACATAATTCCTAGTTACTTCTCTACTGATCCTATTCTAGTTAGATACTGTTATTTTCTTGCCTGTTTTGTTTACTCTTTCGTGGAGCTGATGACAATTGTATGCAAATGTAGGTTAATTTTCAGTACATTAACTCTTTGGCTAATTAGGGATGGAAATGATTAAAAAAAATGAAACATGAAACTTGGAAATCTAAATTCAAGCAAAATTTCTCTACAATGTTTAAACTAAAAGTCCTGTAGAAAAAGAGCTTCCAGTACGATCACTTCATTAGAATGCAAAAAATGTTGCATGCTGAGTTTGAATTTTTCCGCAGGTATCTTTGGGGGCTTTCCTGTGGAAAAATAAATAGGGGGAAAACCTCAGAGAATTTCTGCATAGAACTGCAGAAAAATATGCCCTGAGTAACAGACTTTCCTGATCTTATGTGGGATTTTGCAGATCCCTGCCCTGTAGGAGACTGTAATTTTCACTTGTCTTCCCTGCATGCCATCACACGCAGCCTCCCTTGCTCCGTTTGTTAGCTGCTGCATTTAACAAATTACCTTTTTTTTTTCTCTCTTGTATCACAGAAACCCAGGATCTTCAAACTTGTACTGAGAGTATAATCTAACAGCCACAGTAATGCTCCTGCTTCTCACTGTCCAAATCAATCTGCTAAATAAATGGCTATGCAATGGCCCCTTTCCTGGCAGTCATCAGCGTAAAAGGATCATTCAAGTGCTCTTTTATCAATCTCTTTCATGTTCTTTCCTGCATAAGTGCTAACAGCAGAAACTCTGATGTAGAATAGATTTTCTCTAGTTAACAATAGTGATTTTTTTTTTTTAATAGCCTTTGAGTATAGAAAACATTTAGTCACAAGCTTCTGGGAATAACACCTTGGAGTCACTTCATTGTGTTGCTGTAAATAATGGTATGTTTTATTCAGGTGTGACTGATAGTACTGAATTCACCTGTTGAAGTGATTGCATCAAATATTATTATTTGCCCTGACAATCCCCAAAACCTCTTATGTTGCTATCTCTTTATCTTATAGTCCTCTGTGTAGACAAGATATGTATAAAGGAAATCATACAGTCTGTATTGATTAGATGTACAGGATGCTGATGAGTGTTTAACTGAAGTATTTGTAAATTTAAGAGCTAAATGTTTAAACCACTTGCCTAAGTCCTTTCCCTAAAAGCTGAATTTTCATTCACTGCACATTAAGTGACTCCCAGGCTCCCAGAGTCACACATTGAATCACAGTATGGTGTTAAATTAATTTAATTGCTCTGGATTAGAAAGGGATTAACTAATACATAATTACATGGAATTACAGTTTTTGTCTGTTTGGGGTTTCAGCCTTTAATTTTATTTGAAAGTATGGTTATGAACAAAAGCAAATCCATAACGTGCGTGTTAGTTGAAATGACCAAACTTTGCCTGGTTTAGAGCTGCAGTCTTTGACAAGTAGCTGTTGTCAAAAGGTTTCTGTCTGTAGACCAAGTTCTGTTATGCTTCCACCCATGTTTGTCTGAAACAGCTTCCTTCAAATCATTCCACAGAAATATTATAGAGTATGAGTTATGTGCAAGTGAAACAAAATGTGGTGTTTGGGCTTTTTTTAATAATTACAAGTGGTATTTCCTTTGTTTATGGCCGTGTGCATAGCTGAAATCTCAGATCAATGGAATCGGGGAAATAAATCTTCACTACCCACCCATGGTGATACAAAAATACACTGGTTTTCTGTTAAAAAAAATATCATGTATGACCTATAACTGGCCATGGAGGGGATCTTAGTGATTATTTCAGACTAATATGTCAACATAGCAAACTTTATAAAGGAAGAAAAAGAAATTACCTGCTTAGTTTTACTGTTCTGCCTTCCTTATGTCTTCATATTACTCCTTGTTCTAATGGGAATATAAGGAGAAAGTGTGATGTTTTGGATAGTGTGGAGTGGCTGTGAGGAATTGAAAGAGAACTTATATTTGTAATCACTAATATCTATTAAAAAAAGTAGTGTGTGTGTGTGTGTATATATAATGCTGATTTGAATCTGTTACACTTCTCTTAAGCCTACTGGAATCTATTTACATAGTACATAGTGCATTAAAATACCCCATCTAAACCCACAGTATGATTCGTTTTGTCGTGTTGAAAAATACAGGATGTGCCTTTGCTTTCCTGCAGAAGTACCACTTTGGAACTTGTCCTAACTCAGTCTGTCCCTAGGTATGGAATATTTTGAGTAGCCTAGTGCTGGATATTTTTCCCTGTTTATGACTCCTGGTTAAGACCATAACTTTTTGATTTAGAGTACAGCTAAGACCTTTAAACAATCTGGATGAAAAGAACTGTCTCAGCAGCTCTGCTATATTTTATTTTGAATTTTCTTCACCCTCCATCACCTTCTTCCCTCTCCTAACAGCATATAATCTCTAGGCAATTTATATGGTAGTTTATCATAGGAAAGTCTTATGCTACTGCTGTAGGATGAGCTTTTCTCCAACTAATTTCCTTTTTTCCTGCTGTAAAACTGCTGAAACACTTTGGTGAATAGTAGATGGATATTCAATTAAAAACTTCTGTACTAGGAACTTAAAAAATTACTTTTTAGTAAAAAGCAGATTAGCCTTAAGTATGCTTCTTGTTGTCAGTTCAATAGTCTGGATATTGCTCTATTTCTAGTTACGTCTGCCTTTCCTTCCTTTCCTTGGTGAATTATAGTGACATCTCATTAAAATAAATTTAACTTTTTTTTTTTTTATTCCCTGCCAATTCCTCACATAGTTTTAAAGTTGAAAAACAAACCAAAATAAAATACCTTTCTGATTTCTCTCTCAAGTGTAAAGACGGTCATATTTCAAATATGAAGTATCTGTGACTTTTGATTTTGCATTAGAAATAGTAAGTGATAATTACAGTTAGTTTGCAACAGCCCAGTTATAATGTATTCACTTCTTGAGACTTTTTTTCCCCAAATAAGTAGTAGAAAAACATGGGTTTTTTTTTAGGATGACCATGGAATCATGCTGAATTTTTCTAAGATTGCCAATGTGAAAGAGGAAAAACTGATATAATGAGATATGTGCCTTATGTATCAGTATGAAAGGATAAAAATGGAAAACAGCATAGGTTCCTCCTTCCCTCCTTTGGCTTGCTCACGATCACTTTCAAGAGTATTTAAGATTCTGATTCTCTTAACAGAAACCAGGGATACAGCTCTGTCCTTTGAGACACCCTGGCTACCCTCTCCCGTTTCAGTTGCCTGACACTGATGTTTTGGGAAATGGATTAGAATGTGCAATATTATACATATCCCAGCAACATAATTCTGAGAATTTAGGATTAATTGGGATTAATTAATAGGATCAGAAAAGTTATGGGGTTTAGCATTTTGTTTGGGTTAGGGTTTTTGGTTTGGATATTTTTTCTTTTTTTTTCTTTTTTTTTTTTTTTTTTGATTAAAGGTTTATACATTCTAAATAATTATTCTGTTGGGTTTTTAGGCTGTTTCATGCATGCTCATTTAGAATTACACTTTTTTGCAGTATTAGGAACTAGATATAACTGAATACTAAAAGAGAATTATACTGAGAGGCTTTAAATTCAAGACTTTTCCTGCGTATTGATTGAGAAAGGGTAATTCAGACGATGACGAGGGCCCTCGATACTCCAATTGATATCAATAGAGGTTGATGTAATTAATTTCTTACGGGGTACTTCTCATCTCACAGCATTAGATCCACAGGGAGCTGTCCATGATGGCTTGAAGAAGAAAAAAATGACAATCTCATATTGAAGATGTTGTGGAGAAAAAAATATCTATAATGAGGAACAGTTCCACATGACAGATTCCTTATTTGCTCAGTTGCATATGATTTTTTTTGTCCCCTTGTGGCTGAGTGTGTTTGTTGTTGTTGTTGTTTTGTTGGGGTTTTTTTTGTATTTTTTTTTCCCATTTTTAAATATACTTTCTTGTTCACATAAATAGGTTTCCTTGAGTCAGGTGTCTTTAAAAAAAATGCACCAGACTCGGTTTATTAGAGTAGGGAATCTGTGTTACCAAATAAACAGTGATTTTCAACTTAAAATACTTGTGGGTTATTAATTATTTGTGTTCCCTATATTAATAAAGAAAAGTAATAAATGTACTTGTAGGTGAATTTCCTTTTGCAGGCTTTTGATGTACAATAAAAATATGCATTGAAATGCTGTATTTTCATACAGGCCTGGGAGCTTTTGCCTTTTCAAAGGAACTTTTGTTCTTCAAAATGTCAGAAATGTCAAGTTTTACCTTTACTGCCTTGTCAGAGGATTCCTTGAATAACTTCTACAATGTTCATTTAAAAGATTTCTCAGGCAACAGTTAATAGGGTGGCACTTCTGTGAATCCTTAAGGATTTCAGGGGAAAAAATAAATAGAAAAATGTTCATATAATTGTTCATGCATCTAAATAGTCCCAATATTTCAATAAGATTATTTTCACTCAGAGTTATTGCTATCCATTTTCAGCATGAGGAACAAAGACACCTTTTGAAAAGTTTAAAAACATGAAAGATACTTGAAAACTAGAAATGTAAACAACTGTCTTTTGTGTTCAAATTTGATACAGACTTGCCCATTGAGATCTATAGCTTTGGAGAAGATCATAGTTTTGGTTTATTCAAGTAACATATGACCTTCAATGAGGGACCTTGCTGTTGGAAGTTGTACTTTAAAGAGCATGTTGAAAATTTTAAGGATACAATATTGTTTCCATTAATTCTGCATGTAAGGGGTAAATATTCCCAGGGCCTATTGATATACAAATTGGTACAAGGAAGTGCAAAGAGGTTCTTAACAGCATTTACATTTCTTTGATTTTTCCTATTGATTACAAGAGTCTTTGTTCCTACTGTGCTGGAACTGTAGGATTGGCACTGAACAGAAATGAGACTGAAGGATTTATGAGACTAAAACTAGACAAGAAGGCATTAAGAAAGAAACCTTACTTAAGAGGTCTCTTCTTCATATTAGATTGGACTGGGAAACCAGATGCATTTGGGTGCAAAGAACAGTTTGATGAGAAGATAGCTGAGGCTTGGTTTTTACATTCTGATAATAGCCTACTTAGGGTGCCCCAATAAAAACAGGGACTCTGAAGTGCTAACGCCAGAGATGCTGTGCTGTGCAGATTCTGCAGCTAGCAGGGGCAGTGCAGGGGGCAAGGGGGCAGGGAGGAGGCTGGTGGCAAGCAGATGGACTAGAGTAAGGCGCACTGGCCGCAGAAGCCTTTAGGTTGTATGGTTCTAGTTACCTGTTCCTCAAGAGGAGGTGGCAGAGGGAGGGAGGCTATCAGTATGGAAATAATATGGAAGACAGAGGTTATTGAAACACTGCTGATTTGGGCCTCCCATGTTTCATCCTTCATCAGGATGTTTCTGGGGCCCTATTACTATTCCTGTGGTGTGGCTGCCCCAGCCTTGGCATTTCTCCCAGGTGTTTCACAGGCAAGCACTCATCTCCCATTTCTTCATTCTTCATGTGACCTTCAAGGTGACAAGTCCTTTGCCTTCCCCCAGCAAAGAATCTAAGCAGTGAAATTAGTTGTATTTAGTTATTGATGGCTGAAGCATTGGATTACTAATTTTGGCAGAGGCAAACCTGCTGTAATCTAGTTGACAAAGCTCTTGGCCCTTCTCTATTAGTAAGTTTTACTATATATGAAGACTGCAACAGGATTGAACTGCATCTTGCCTTATAAAATGTTATGGTTTGAGGACTTTTCTTTTGAGACAGATCCTTGCAGTTGTCTTTACTTTGTTGAATTGCACAGCAGGATTTGAAAGATCAGGGTTTCTATGAGCTGAGTGTGAAAGAGTAATCTTATTTTTTGTCTTTGCGTAACGAATCCATGCATGGAATTTTCCTAAGTAACGGTAACATTGTTTCTACACACATAAGAAATTGTGAAACTGCTTTTTATACAACTTCTCTTTTATCACTGTTATGGTTTTGTCTAGAATTGGACTAGAATTCAAAATTACTTTATAATTCAAGGAAGAAACATGTATAAACACCATATACCAAAAATGTAAAATGCTAACTTGTAATGACAGACATATAATGCCAAGTATCTTATAGGGACTGTGACTTTGTTTCAATATCCTGTTTAGATTGGGTGAGGGTTTGTTGTGGTGTTTTTTTTAAGGTAAAATGTACTGGACCCTATTATTATTATTGACTACAGGATTATTGTCAGTCAACACACAGCCAGAAATGATCAGAGCTCTCACATTCATTAATTTATCATAGTATTGATTGCTGTTTACCTTTTAGCTTGAATTTATTTTTTTTAAAATATTTTCATAAATGTGCTAGTCTTTTTAAAAATAAAATTGTCCTTGGATACCCTGAACTAAATCAGAAGATGTTTATCACAGTCATGGTACAGCTGATGGAGATTAGCAATGAAATTCATGCTAGTGGGTTGGATTATTTTTCTGTTAAGTCCTCCCAAGCTTGTACAAGAGTTTGGGAACAGACACATCCCAAGAAACAAAACACATGCTTAGATTCTAGTGTGTAAGTATGAAATTCTATTTTCAGGAGAGGCTTTGAGTACAATACGAATTAAGGCTATAAAATTGGTTTTAATCGTGTATGTGATTTTAAATATTCCAGTGAAGCATCATTGCTTTCTTTCAACTTCTGTTATTTCAAACCGGTATGTAAGCCTGGGAATACAAGATGAACTTAGGTCTGCATGTCCTCGAACACCAGGAATGCTCTGAATCTCAAGCCTGTTTTGTGTGTTTACAAATAACTCTTTATAGTGGTGTTGAAGGAAAGAAAGTGAGGATGCTTATCAAGATAAATTACTTACTGCTTTGTAGTTTCTATAGTCAATGGCACACACAGATGTGTATGATATAACTAAACTTATATTGATAGAGGTTGTTTATAACCTTACACTGCCCAGTTACCTCCATGTATTTATTTTGTTACAGACACTTTTGCTGAGGCAGATAGCTCTTAAAAATTCAGAGGGAGGCTCAATCTCCCCTTATTGCATTCACTACTCCAACATCACTTTTTCTGTATACATAGATCCTGACCACTTCTGCTCTTTGCAGTCTAGATCCTAATGAGCTGTTGTATCTTGAGGCCTTGCATAACGGTATGGACAGAATCTCCTGACTGTGTTGTTGCCATACAAATACTTGAAGGAATCCTTTGGGACTACAGTAAAGTAGTTTTTAAGTTTATGGCTAAGACTCCAGCTGTTCTGGAACATGGAATTAAGAAGATATCAGATATCACCATGGATGTGATAAATTAATATTGTTCCCTTTTACTTCCCAGCATTGAAAAGCTAGAGTCTGCAGATGTGGTTTTAAACATTTTACTTCTGAAAACCAATGACTTTATATTTGAACTCTTGATACCTATTTCAGGTGGATATGTCCAAAATACCCAGGGTATTTCATGAAGGCCTATTACAATTTACTTTTAAAAGTTTGTGGGTTTTTTTTTTTTATTTAAAATGAGTATTTTGGGGGACTGTGCATGGGACAAAACTTCAACCGACCAAATTAGGTCTCTCTCACCACCCTCCATAGCAAGTAGAGGCCCAGGACCTTCAGAGGTGACACAAAAATTATTATTTTCTCTGATGAATACAAGGGGGCGTCAAGGGGTGTGGGTTTGCAAGACTTAAGTAAGTTTTTGTGAATACTTTTTCACCAGTACATACCCAAATAAACTGGCTCCATTTCACTAGCCCGGATCTTGTCTATTTTAGTCCTGCTAATGAGAGTACTTCAGTCCTGTGTTGTAACTGAATTCTTGACTATGGCTAAAGGGGAATGTTCTTTGTTTCACATAATGAATAGTAATAGTATTTAATGTTTAAATACCCATGGCTGATTGTATCCTTTTATATATCCTGTGTGTATATATATATATAATTGTTTTTTTAAATAGATTTAGCCCATATCTGTTAGCCTCAGTACTTGAAGAGATTAGATGATCACTTAAGTAGTTCTGCCCAAATCTTCTTTATAATCTATTGATTAGTTTTCATAATGGAGACACAGTGCAACTAGTAGATAAACATTTGTAGCACTTCAGAAGTATAAGCAAAGTGAAATTTAAAACCTGATCAGAACAGCTATATTACTTTGTTTAATCTATCTCTTAAAGCATGAAGGCTGTAGAATTTTGGCTGTCTCCATTAATACTGTTAAGTGTTGGCATGTACCCACCAAAGAGACATGTTCTTGAGTCCTTTGAGGTTGTATAGCTAATGCAAACATACTAGTTTGGATCTGTATACCTCGGAGTGCAGAAGAATCTGTAATGCCTGTGATCCCTTGCTGATACAAATGAGCTCCATTAAAAACAGTGGAGATAGGGTGATTTGTTTCAACTGAGCATCTGCCCTTATATATGTAGTGTTTTAAATGAAAATCCAACAGGAAATATTTTCTGCGTATGTGGTTTTTGAGTCATTCAACTAATGTTAGTTGCCAGTGTGTGAAACATAGGCCTGTCAATAATCTGCATTTATCTTCAGGCTGTGCAGTGTTAATTAAAAATACTTGTTTTCACTTAGTAAAGTATTAATAACAGTGTGATTTAGTGCTTGTAAAATGTTTCATATGTTAAAAATGCATTGAAATAAGAGCTGGATATTGCTTGTAGTATCTTCACAAGGGAGCCATATACCTATTATTACGTATATTTTACAGAATAAAACTGTAGCAGAAAAAGGAGTGATCTCAACTGCATGATTTTTAAACTTCAGAGCGTAGAACAATGTGAATTCAGAGAAGGCTAGGAAAATCATTCTGTTCAAAAGAGTGAACTATTTCAGGATGGACTTGTTTGTTTTTATGCACAGGAGCCACGAGGAGAATGTTAATTGACACACAGATGCAGACTACTACGAATGCAGCCATGTTACCTATATTACTGGAGGGTGGAATATAGTGTAGAGATGTTCAGATCATGTTTAGTTTCACTATGCATTAATATGCACTTTAAAAATAGTAAACCTGGTATTTTTCATCTATTTAAAAGTGTAATCATCTAGTGTAGATCTTGAACTGTTACTGTAACATACGTATTTGAGATGGAAGTCTACAGAGGAATATAAACCTAACTTCAAGTAGTAATTCAGCATTCAAAGGTACTGGGGACCAATCTGGAGAACATGGCTCAAGGCCATCCATTCTTGACAACTCCCACAGCAGACTCTGTAGGCAGGTGTCCCTCTGACTGTACAAAACTTTGAAATACTTAAATCTTTGTAAGAAGGATTTATCCAAATAATAATGTGGTTTTTTGAGTCTTAAATTTCTTTAAGACAGAAGGAGAGCCTGCAGTTATGAGGTTACCCCCATTCTGAATGTATCCACATTCTACAGTCAGAAGCTGTATTTTAGAGTGTATTTGGCTCTTGGGAAAAACATGAGGTGAAGAATAACTTAGTTATAGTTAGATTTGCCTTCCTAGACACTGACTGTTGACAATTATGTTTACAATTTGCAAGTAATTTTTTTTCTTGTTCACTGTTCAGTATTATTATACCACTTGCTGAGTGAGGTTATTTCATATTAGCTGCTTCAAAGATTTAGGTTTTCTTAGAGTTTCTATATTTCATTAGTTGCCACCTTTTGAAGTTACATCTTACTGGATAACTTTTAAAAAAAAGTCAGTATTTTACATTGATTCTGTCTTCTTGGAAAAAGAGACTCTAAATATAAAGCTTTTAAAGGATGTGCCAATGTGGAACTGCATCTTTGTCATCTGAAAATGCATAGGCATAAGCTGAGTTGTATCCACAATGTTTTTACTGGTTGTGTTTACCTAGCAGTTTAGAAGGGATCGATTTTGTTGTCAAGCCTGAAAATAGCTTGCAAAACATAGTAGAAGAATCATTATTTACTTTGGTTTCAATGCAAGCACTAGTATGAGAAATGGTCACATTACTATGAAATAGAAAGTCAGTACCTACCTTTAGGGATTCCTTGCAGGTTTCAAGGTGGAGTTCAGACCTCTCTCCAAGACCTGTGTTTGATCATTTTTTCCCTGAGAAAGCTATAAGCAATGTCAGAAACAGAAAATAGTAGGAAAATTTTGAAGTCACCCTGAATATATAAGCTCAATTTTTTAAAGTAATTGTTCCTTTCAGTTGATGGAGAATGTACCAATCATTTCAAGGCATTTATTACATTATGCATTCATTTTTAATATAGCAAGGAAAATAACTCTTGACTACAGTATGATATATTGTATATAACAAGGTTATACACCTAGATGCCTACCAAGATATTACTACTTTTGTTTTTCACTAGTATTTATTTCAATATGATTTACAAAACGAGACAGTCATATCATAGAATACCAGGTTGGAAGGGACCACAAGGATCATCTAGTCCAACCTTTCAAGGTGAAAAAAATAAAAAAAGAAGTTTTAATGAGATGTCCCAGCACCCTGTCAAGCTGAGTCTTGGGAGATTATTCCAATGTCTAATTCTTGTCATGGTGAAAAATTTTGTTCTGGAGTCCAATGGGAATCTCCCCAGAAATAACTTGTACCCATTACTCCTTGTCTTTTCCATGTGACTCCTTGTGAAAAGGGAGTTTCCATCTTCTTGATAGCCATCTTCTATGTGCTGGCACATGGCAGTAAAGTCTCCCCTAAGCCTTCTCTTCTCAAGGCTGAACAAACCCAGTTTTCTAAGCCTTTCTTCATATGGCAGGTCTTTCTGTCCTCTGATCATCCTTCTCTCCCTCTCCAGCCTATCCTGGTTTTTTTGTATAGAGGGGACCAAACTACCAAAGTATTCACCAAAACCGAATGGAGTACTGAAGGTATGGTCTGACCAGTGCTAAGTAGAGTCAAAAAAAAATAATCCTGAAGCAGGTATGAGTTTACCAAATGCTTTGATGAACTGAGGACATGAAGAACATGCTTGCTAGGAAATCACAATTAACCATTTTTATGTTTTCTGTCATTTATTACAGACTGACAAGAAAGAGAGAAGCAATGCCTTGAACGTTGCAATAGATAGTATGTGCAAGAAGACAAGAGACCTTCGCAGACAAGTAAGCAACCTGAGGAAATGAAAATGTAGAAAAGGAGGCTTGAAGGGCACTTCTCCAGATTGCCATTTTCAGCATATGTAGCATTGCATTTTGAAAATAAAGTTTTCTTCTATATTAAAAAAATACTGAGGATATTGACACTATTCCACAGAATATATATACATAAATTTTCAGAAATCCATGTAAAAGTCCCAACCAAATGATACTGGTTGCATATATGTGTGTACATGTCAAAACCTGGCGTGTGTACATGTCTCAGTATGTATTTGCTATAGAAATATATCAGCAATGTACTTTGGACATCAAGATTCATTTTATTTTAAACAAGCTTGGATTATGTGTTCCAACAATCAATAATACCTTAACTGAACAGATACCATAGTGACCACTGTGTCACTGTGTCTAGTTCTTTACAGTTGCGAGAACTGATAGAACAGGAAAGGATCCTTGGAACCTCTGGTCCACGGTCCACCCAAACATTTTGCAAATTACATTGGAAGTATCTTGTGTGCCAGTTCAGAAAAGAGAGCTAGAAAGCCAGTAGTTTTTAACCAGGCTGCATCAACCAGCTACATGAAAATTTATGGCTGCACAGAACCCAAGTGCGTGCTGCTTTCATCCTGTCTGTAGCTGTGGCTGTTTATCAACTCTCTGCTGGAATATCCCTCCCAACTTTGTGTACAGTCTTACAAGCCAGCCTGTGCTTCAGGATGATGAATAAATTCCTTCCTGTCTCCCATAATCAGCCAGGGGAAGCCTTTAGAGAGAAGATGAATATAATATAAATATAGTGTTTACAACTAACCAGCTATCCAATTTCTGCTCACATTCCATCAAAAATATGCTCAACTCAGACACCCAACCACTTCCAGTGTGTCTAGAAACTCTCCCATTCTGGCCTACAGTGTCTTCTGTGAGTTAATTACACTCTAGCTTATAACAATTTTCTGACCCTGTTGCTGTGTTTGGAGTCTGTTAACTGAATCAAATTGTGTGTTTTGATAAGCCCTTATAAAATTCAGGCTGAGTGTAATCGTGCCAAATTTATAGTCAATCTAGAATCAGTAGTTTTCTCTAACCAGAGTTAGTTTTAATGGCTTTGTGACATTTTCCACTGTAAGGTATTTATGGGAAATATTTCATCTACTTCCTTCAATTCTGTGTTCATACATGTGAGTTGCATAAGAATTGTTTTAGAAGTACTTAGTGCCTGCCTAATTCCTGATGTAGGAAACGTGAAATTGTGAGTTCTGTGCCTACAGATATTGCAGAAGAGTCTTATTTGCTTTCACTTATGAACATTCATTATTCTGTCTCCCAGCACTTTTACCACGAAAATTGTTTACATGAAAATTGTTACTTGTTCTACTCTTATAGCTTTTATAATACTTCTTTTTTTTTTTTTCAGTGATAACTGTGTACCCTGGCTGGTACTACATTAGGCACTCGTAGTGGATTTGGGGCTGTGGTTTGCATTATGTACCCTGCTTTTAGTCAGTTACTGGGATTGCCTCTGGAAAACTGGGGTTGAGGATGAAACCCTATGAAGTTGTATTTTTTAAATCTCTTCAGTGTAGTGCACAATAAAAAACCCCATCACGTAAGTGCTGGCCCAGTCACCACCTGATTGGGGACTCTGCCATGGACTCCTGTGGAACACCTTTGTAGACCACCTGTAAGTAAAGTGGAGGAAGGCTTGGATCTGATGAGACCCGAAGGCAAAAGTAGCAATCTCAAGAACAGAGTATTATGGAAGTTGTAAAAATCTCTGGCTTTTCAAATGAAATTTATTTGTATTCGCTTCAGGAACTGGGCCAGTAGCTCTGGGGATTTTAAAGTACTCTGTTCTGTTTTGACTTTAGCTTGTCTTGTGCCAGAGATCTGCGTGTCATTTCTTTGTGTGCAGTTTTACCTAGATCACTGCTTCCCTGCCTAGTAGAGCTGTATGAATATTTAGGAAGGAATTACTTATTCATTCCAATTTCTAATTCTGAGACATTACCATAGTGGGATGCTACCTCCCAGTTGTTTCCCAGCATAGCATGAATGGACTGCACAGATGTTTCTGCTGTGGCTGTTGCGCAGTTTCGGTCGGGCGCTTCTTTAAATAAATGTTATTTTTGATGGTAGTTTCATATTGCTGTGTTGCCGCTTCATCGTGCGGATAGCTTTTTCTGAGCACAAAGGAGGTTGCCTTCCTGGCATCCCTTTGAGATGGGCAAGAGAGACACCTCGGTAATTGATGTTTAGTTCTTCCAGGTCTTTTGCCAGCGTAGTCTTGTGAGGCAATAGACGAACAGAGGCAAATGCAGGTTTCTCTACTCATCAGGATACGGATGTTTAATAGTGTTGCAAATAGCTGCTGGGTTTTTCTTCTCTACCCTCCACTGTTTCTTTTTGACAACCTTATGCCCCATGTTTTATAAACAACATGTTTCTATGCTATTATTTAATGCGCTTTGATATCAAAACAAAAAGTCTCCATGTTTCCACTTGCGTAACAATCTGCTCAAAGGGTAAGAATAAGAACTCACACCTTAAAACAGTTTGTCAGACATTATCCCCCCTGTACTTTCTGTCTTCTGATGATGTCTCTTTCACTTAAAAAGAAGACAAAAAATGTAATCATGGCACAATAAATTCCCCAGTATTGCCTGCTAGCACTACTGGTGCTGTTCTTTGTCTGTGTATACGTCTCCTTACATGGCGACTTAGCTTTTAGCGGTTTGCTCTAGAGAGGGCCAGTCAGAAATAGACTTCCTGAGATTTGGAAAGAATTATTTTTATGATTAGGATGAATAGAAATAGATAGCGCTTCAGATGTTCCTTTTTTAATTTGCCTGTTTTCTTTCTTTGTTCTACACTGTATCTCTTCATTCTTTAATGCTATGCAATCCATCTTTTAAAGTCTCAGCTTCATGTATTCCTTCACATAGCTGAAAGAGGAATGTAATTTCAAACGTGTTTGTATTCAGCAAAGACACAGCATTATCTTTTTTCTTTTTTTTTGTAAGAAGATACGTGTCACTGTTTAATTGCAGGACAGAGGATTTCTTAGAACAAAATAATAATGATAATTTATATGTGAAAGGTTAATTAAACCAAGCAAACTAGTAAAAAGCTATAGCAAAGGATTATGTGATGAGAGAGAAAATTAGGCTACTGTTTTGAAAATTGGTTGTCTCAAGCTCACCACAAATGTGACTTAAGGTCATTGCAGTCACTGGGCCTTCAAATAATACATTAAGGCTGAGAAAGTCCTACAGTCTGAGCTATGCAGAACTCAAAAATATTTCTCTTGGAGATAATGAATCCATGGATATGGTTCCATAGCTTTTTGTTGCTGATTATTGTAAATTGAAATCTTAATGTTTAAGCTGTGATTTCTCAAGGTCACATAGATGTACTTAATTTTAAGCAGGTGAGTAGTTCTGCTTTCTTCATCTGGAATTTTCCAACATAGAAATTTTAATAGGGAACTTGGCAGGACTGGTGGTTCAGTGTATTTTGATTCCTTGTAGTGAAACTTTTTAATATCTTCCTTTTTATTCTTTAAAATTCCAGCCTGAATAAAGCTGGGAATGTTAACATGACAGTAAAAATCCAGTTTTCTATTGGAATCCCATTACCTTTGTCTCTGTTAATTACTTTTGAGAACATGTAATGTATCCAGATAGTATATCCTAATGTGTAAGCTACAGTAACTTAGAAGACAAGTACCCATTCCAAATATAAACTTACCTGTGGTTTTTTTGTAAAATTTGTCTGCCCTGTGTGCCTGCTGAGTCAATGAGAGCTGGCTTTAGATGGTGAGGTTATCCAAAAGCTAGCAGTGGAATTCATATGCAAATAGTGTCTTGAAAGTCAACAGATGACTATTATTTCTGCTGTGCATGTTCACTGCCCTACCTACAAAGACAGCAGCAGCAAAAACTTTATGTTTTGGGTTGTGGGGTTTTTTTTCCATTTTTATAGCTGTAGGAGTCGTTACTTATTACTGAGTTTTCATATAAATACATGGGAGCAAAATGGCAAGTGAAAACACATCCTTTGGCAACAAACCTGTCAGCATGTAAGAGCTTAAAAGCCTTTTGTGGCTTTTTTTCTGTTTCAAATATTTTACATACAAATGTAAAAATATTTTTTGTGCAATAGGAAATTAAGTGAGCTTGCTAATTTAGCTGCATTGCGTGTATTATTCTGTTTGATATATTTCTTGTAGCGTTCTGTGATGAAAATGAACAATTGACACGTGTGGGTTTAGGACATGGAAAATAACCCCTGAAGTGAAGGGATGTTTCAATGATCAGTTGTAAGCTTACATGAATTTGAGAGGTAATTTGTAGCAGAGTGTTATGCTTCTTTAATAATTCAAGTAAGAAGTTCAAGAACAATTAATTTAAATAGAGAAAAATTGAACTTCAGACTCATTTATAGTTCTTCTTCCTCTATTAATCTATTATTAGATGTCATAATCAGTAATCTCAGTGATATAATGACCATGAACACTGCCATTTTGCTAATCAAACTGTATCACTGGGTTTTGCAACAAGGTAGAAAATATTTGTGTAATTTTGCAACTATGGAAACATGTGATGTAGACTATTGTGTAAGTACAAGCATAATTAAATTAATATTTTCTTTGTAAAAGAAAATAGCCTTCTCCCTTGGTGCCTGCATTTCAAGAGAGAATACTCAGGAGACATTAGGTTTAGCACAACAGTATTTTTTTGTGTGTGGAATCATTTAAGCAGTCTTTTTTTATTCATCAAAGAACATGAATATTTGCTTGACTCCCTTGATTTAAACAGAACTAGTACATGTTTAGTACATGTTTAAAGTGTTTTAGGTATCTGTACTCATAAACACATTCACTCACACTTACAAACATCCATATTTAGGTAGTGGTATATTAGAATTGTCCCTAAAATTAAATATAATTTTCTGTGTCGTAGATAAATTGCAGCTACAGTAGGTTTCAGACACATAATCCTGCAAATAATGCAGGAATACAGTGTATGCATGTTAATGTTATAACATTTTAGTGGACAATAAATGCAGTAGACTTTCATGAATAGTCCAATTAGCAGATCCTCATGTCATGTTTTATTTTGCAGCTCCGTAAAGCCATTATAGATCACATCTCGGACTCCTTCTTAGACACCACTGTTCCACTTTTAGTTCTCATTGAAGCGGCTAAAAATGGAAGAGATAAAGAAATAAAGGAATATGCAGCTATATTTCGTGAACACACCAGCAGGCTTGTGGAGGTATGTTTGTTGCAGTTAGACGTTATTTGAATGTATGGTATAAGTGACTTGCCACTGCACGTTTCCTTTGCTGGCAGATATCCTAAATCAATTAAGCCTGGCATTTCAGAAAAGAATTACATGAAAGGTGATAGTAAACATGATCCAGTTTTTTGTACAGTGGTATGCCATAAGATAGTGGTTTGTGGTATTGGCATTTATATAGCATTTCATTGCATAGAAATTAGGTGGTGAGGAATTCTAGTTTGAGAAATTGGTGTAAGGCTTTCCACAAAGATACTTGATCAGATGTGTGATTCTAAGGAGCATTAGCTCAATGTGTTCAGAATACTACTACCTGAACTACATAAGACTCTGTATTAGTTAATTGTTCACCAACATTCTCAGTTTGAAAGTTTATTGCCTGTGTAATGATATGCTGAAGAGGAAATGATGCTCTGACACACAGTTTAGACCCGTGAACCCTCTAACAGACTGAAAGCATTTTGGCATATAAGCTGAATAAATTCACTCACATATGATGTATACCTAATAACTTCTAAAGAATATACTATTTCATTACTTATAAATAATACTTCTTCAGCACTTAGAAATTTGCAGATAGAACTGGTGGGAGATTTTAATTTGTTGGACAATCAGTCCTGCAAATGTGACTAAATATTCATTGACTTAAACTCATTCAAACTGGAGCTTGAAATGCTACCGCAACACTGAAGTAATGGATTTTGCAGGAATGTTATCTCAAGTGTCTGTAAGGAATGTGTCACTAATTTTTGTAGGGTTTTTTTTTAAGCTTTTAGTGTTTTTCTGTGCAGTAATGGCAAAATGGAAAAATCAATGAATTTGCTCTGTGACTGAAAATTTACGTAAGAAAAGTGTTTGTCTCAGAATGAATTCCTTAATCTTGGATGATCTACAGATAATGAAAGACAAATAGGTAAACGGCTAAAGTAAAAATGGTATTGCACTGATATTTCTTTTCATGGTTGTGTAGTTAAAGAATAAGACTAGTTGTTATTCTCTGATACACAAGAGTGTCTTATTTTCACCAT
This sequence comes from Actenoides hombroni, assembly GCA_024336885.1. NCBI lineage: Eukaryota > Metazoa > Chordata > Aves > Coraciiformes > Alcedinidae > Actenoides > Actenoides hombroni. The sequence goes on from WUAM01000020.1 coordinate 1,325,633, forward strand.
GCTGTAAAAGCAAATGAAAGCTTAAATTCTTACCCAAGGTTTTAAAAGTTGTTCAGATTTTTAATACTGAAAAAACCCCATCCTGAAATTGCTTGATTTTTAGAAAGGACAGCTGATCTCTGGATATCAGATAACAGCTTAAATATTCAAATCATTATTCAGTTTATCAGATGTGAACCTAAAAATCCAGTATTAATTTCATTTCATGGGTTTGAATTTGTTTCCCAAACGCAAGGAATAGCTGGCCTTCAGGGTAGATTTGTGATTAAAGGGCTTGATGGCTTCACAGATACACTGCCTAAAAGGACAAGGACATGTGGAAGCTGCCTGTGAACAAATGACTGCCCATAAGATAGCTATCCTTAGTGCTGTAGGAAAAAACTTAGTAAAGTTTCACAATTCCAGCACAGTTACTACCTAAAAAGGAGAGAAAAAAAAAGTCCAATATCCTTTTTCAGCATAGATATTACTAGTGCATTTTCCTGTGTCCCTTCTGCAAAGTGACTGACCAGACAGTGATGCCTCAGAAACTTGGAGATTGCCTTCATTCACCTCGCTGAATGATTAACTTCAGAACTCTGTTTTTAATCTAACCATTACTTAAATGCTGTTAAATACAGGAATTTCAGAGGGAAAGCATGTGTATAGTTCATGAATGTAAATACTAGTGGAGGTTCACTTATCCAGATTATTCTGAGGACATCAGACATATGTTTAACAAGCAAATTAGTAAATCACACACAAATCATATTAGAGGATAAACTCAAGAGTCTCGTGACTGTTGTATAAAAGGGCTTCTGTTACATGGTAGCCTGATCTTACTCTATGTGTAAATATACAATATGTGTATGTACATATTTATGTTTGTGCTGTGACTTAATATGCTGCCAACAGTGAAGAAAACATACTTGTAAAAATGTTTTAAGTTACTGGCTTTCAGGGAGCTTGTACACAGTGCCACCTCCTATTTTTGAATTAGCTGTTCCAATGTGTTGCTCTGCTGGTGCTTATATTGTATGGTGCTGTTGAAATGTAATACAAAATAAAGTTGAATGTATCTTTCAGATATCTACTAGAACTGAAGTATCTTATTTGAAGTTGAACTTTTTGGTTTAATGCGCTTAGCAGTATCCCTAAGTGAGAGCTTGAGTGATAGCTTTTTGATAAACTGTGCTGCTAAACTCTCCAGCAAGTCAATTAGATAGTAGTTGTGCTGCATCTGTCAACTTCTAGCCTATCAGATGTAAAACAAAACGAAAATGAAACAGTATTAACAACTAAGCAAGTGGCCATAATGGAGCTTTGTATATTTAAAGAGATTAATCTTATTTTTAAGAAAAAGTCAGTCATTTTCAACAGCATCATCAAAGAAAAAGAATTATGGCAGCTGCATTGTGGAAAGTCTAACACCAATTCAATTGATACGAATGGAATAACATTTAAATACATTAGACCTGTAGATTGGATGTAAATTTTGGGTTTTACTGGCCTAAAACCTGTTAAGCTGAGAATATATATAAATTGACAGTAGCAGAGCACTGTGTTGTTGCTTTAATTTGTCAGGGAATAGAACAGATAGATCTTACTGATCTTATTTTTCACAAGTGTACATACTTCAGAAATACACATACTTCCGAAACGGAGAAGTGGGAAATAAGTATGGCACTTGGTTTCTTACTGAACATGGTGCCATGGGCAATGGGTATTCTGTAGAAATCAGGTATAGCTGAAAGTGTTACCAAAACCACGGAGCCTGATTCTGCAAGAATGATGGGGCAGACAGAAAGGAGATCAGCTGAATCCTTGCTACTTCTATTATCCTTTATTATTTTTCTTGGTGAAACTTCTAATGTACAAACATCACCTGTCCCATTTGGGACAGATGCCCAGCCTTTTGCCAGGGATATGTTTCGTAACATGGTGTTGTCTGCCATCTGTAAGATTTTGAGTTGCGTGGCAGGTTAATTCAAGATCCAGCCTTATAAAACATTTTCAGAGTTTGAGAAAGTTGTCAAGCATCTTTGTGTTTTATTAGACGGTTCTTAAATGACAGCTAGTATTTGCATGTTTGCAGGAGAGTCATCACATTCACTCCTTTGCCATTTATTTCCTTCACTGTCATAAAAGGCAACAAACAAATCCCCTTACAACTTTCAGGTTATGAAATATAAATCTGGAAAACTAGTCATGTATGCTATTGCAGAATTGGGCTTCTCTGCAACAGAGACTATCTTAATTATTGAAATGCTAGATAATGAATGGCATATACCTGACTATGGAATAGTAACAGAGACAATAGTTGAAGATAAAATATTTTAAAAGCTAACAATGAATTAAAAATTGTTGCAAAAAGTGGCATGCAACAGTAAATGTACTAGAGAAGGCTGGTAGGTCAGGTAGAAAAGACATCAGACAATTGTAATGTAACTCTGAAGGCAGTTTTACCATCTACATATAGTTGTGACATCTCAGGAGCTGGATGGGTTGCAGGTGCCAAATGATACAGCAAAGGCCAGGGATGCAAGTAAGACTGCCCAAAATACACAATACCTTATTTCTCAGAAGAAAAAAATTGTGGGTTTTTTTTTTTTTTTGTGTGTGTGTGTTTTTTTTCTCGTCTGTTTGTTTGTTGTTGGGTTTTTTTGTTTGTTTTTTTGTTTTTTTTTCTCAGCCTTTATGGAACACAGTATATAGTGAAGCTGCCTGCAAGCACTGAAACATGAAAACCAGCTCAGATGCTGTCAATCCTTTGTTCTTTGTCTTGGAGAACGAAAGCTAAGAAGAAACCCATTTACATTCTCACTGTCCCTTTTTTCTGAATGTAAAATACCCTTGGCATGGATCAAAGCTGGCTGTAAACCTTTGGCATCAATAACACATCGATAAAGAGTTTCACAGCTAGACTATGTGTTGTGTGGAGAATTATATATGAAATCCTCACATGCTCATTTCACTTCTGTCTCAGAATTCTTGTATCAGAAGAGAAAATGAGCACCAGTCCCTATTTTCCTTCTCCATGCCACTTAGAGACCTCTGTCATACCTTCCTTCAAGTGTCTGTTTTCCAAGTTGAGTATTTCTGGTCTTTTTAATTCTTCCTTGTTTGGAAGCCATAAGAGAATTACTGCTACCTTCCCTTTACCTTTTCCAGCATCTTCCAGTTCATGAGGTGATAGGACAGAAGTGTGCATGCCATTCAAGACACTAAAGATATTTCATTACGTTCTCTGTTTCCACATCTATTTCATTCCTAGCAGTGTTTCTTCTCAGACAACTGCTGAACACTATAATGCAACGTTCACAAAAAGTTTATATGATAATCCAAAACCCTTTTTTCCTGATTAGTACTAGTCTGCTGAGGTCCATCATATATGTAATACTGGGGTTTGGTTTTTTTTTTCCAAACTGACTCTCTTTGCATCTCTCTAGGTAGAACTGTATTATCATCCAGTTATCTAGTACCATGAAATCCTTTTTGCAAATCTTCATTAGTTTTTTTATTTACTACTTTAACTTCTAAAATATGCATTAAAAAAATTATAAACTGTTAATGCAGACACTGACCACAATGAAATTTCTCACTCGTGTCTTTCTCCCCATTTCCAGATGATTTGTTCCTGAGGTTGAAAAACGTGATGTTATTCTGTATCATCTGAGAATTACTGGTTACTTAGACACACTGATTCTTGGAGTAGTTGTAAGATCTACATGGCTGGATCTCAGTACTGCATGCACAGTACATTAATAGTCTAGCTCTTTCTTGGCTGCCTCAGGCAGAGCATTCTTCCATTGCCTCCATGTATGAAAACAGATCTGTCCATTTCTGCTTGATTTTGATATTGCTCTTCTAAAAGATATTTATGGCACAAGAAAGCTCTATGACTATTTCCTTTTCATCACATAAAGGTAACTTTTTGCACTTGAAAATAGGTGAAGATATTTAATTCTCTCCAAGCTAAGGAAACAGTATTTTTTAAAAATGTAGCTTTACCTAAATCCAGTCCTCAGTTCAAGGAGATTTACAGAAATCTTTTCTTTAAAAAGCAGGGTCTCAGCCCTGTCCTGTCAGACACACTTTCAGCTGAACATGTTCCACACACATACCAGGCTTCAGAGGAACATTGTTGAGCTGGGGTGATGAGGTTAGTGTTGCAGCAGTGATGAGTTTGACAATATTGATTTAAAAATTGAGACAGGACAACATAATAAAGAGATGATGCTGCATTCTCAAAATAATCATAGAGCCATAATTTGAATCTGCATAGTTTTATTACCCGCTCTAATATGTCCTTTGAAAATGTTAATATACACTGTTATTCTATGACTGCCAGTTGTAAATGATGCTGTTGTTGCCATATTGATAAAATAATCAGTGTTTAATTTTACTTCCACGGTAGTTCATTTGATTGCAGAAATTTGCAAAATAAATTTCTGAATCTGGTCCACAAAGACCTGTGCATTTGTGTAGTCAGCTCTCCAGTCACATAAAATTGATTTTAGTATTGCAGCCAGCAAGTCCGACAGTGATAGATAATGCAATGATTTTGATGTTACAGGATTAGGATGTAAGTCTATTTTTAAGTAAAACAAACCGTTGATATTTGTGTTATTTCCAGTTTAAGCATTTACTTGTCTGCTCAAATTAAAACATGTACTAACAACACTGCCACCCCTTTCCTGTTGCTCCCTGTACCCATCAGTATCATCACTTCACTTGTCATTTTGTTTGTTTTGTCTTTTTTCTGAAGTTGAAAAAGTCAGGTAGGTATTCTGAGATTTGATTGTGCTGGTCTTTTTTCAATTTAAAACCTTATTTACCCCATTTATTCTTAACCCAAGATAAAGATTTCCCAAAGCAGATTTATCTCATTTATATTAAGTGCCTGTCTATTCTTTGACTAAATGACTAATTTAGTCTGGCTGAGTTATTTCTAGATAGCTGAAGTGAGGTAAGATTGTGCTTGAGAGATGATCATTGGTCTATTTTGAGACATACATTATGTTGCATTTTCTTATGCTCTTTATGTTTTCAATCAGGTGTGTCCTATTTTTCAGTGCATATTTTGCATCTGTTTTTAAAAGATCAAGAATGTTTGAATAGTATCATATTGTTTTGTGTATAAACACAACAGACTGAGTTGGACGTTGTAAAAAGAAACATTCTTTTCAGAAAGGTTTCACCACCAACAAATTTGATGTGGAAATTAGAAATACTAGCTGAAATATCAAGAGAGATTTTATGTGGTTTCTATTTTAATCTCAAAATGAAAACTTCTCAAACAGAAACAATAGGTCTTGAGAAAGAACATACTTTGTTTTTTCTCTCTTTGAATATGAAAATTTAATTGAGCTAAACTAAATTGTCTGCTACACTGACTCACTGCTCATATGGTAATTTAAGAAACAAACAGTATCCTCATAGGCCTGTGACCTCTGTAAATCAGCTTGAGCATCAGGATCTCTTTCAAATATCTCTCCTCTGAATTAGCATTTGGAAGTTAAGTCTTTCCTTTCAAAATTGATTTATTTTTTTCATATGATAATATAATATAGTTCAGAAGTTTGTATATAAATTGAGTGACATACAAAACATCAGTGAAATGGAAAGACTGAACTTCACACCGGATCAGGGGCAATGATTTTTAGAAAGGTAGTAGCAACTACCTGTAGTATCTTGTCCTTGTTTTCCTATGTTTTCTCTCTCCTGAGTTTATTAACTACTCTGTCCTCTTGCTCTAGAGGTTCTACCTTCTGTTAGAAAATGCACAAGCTTGGAATGTTAGCCACACTTAACCAGGAATATTAGCTTCTGCTTTGTGGACAGTGGTAGTATTCAAAAAGCTCAAACACTGGCGAAGTATTTTAGAGACCTTGGTTAACAACTTTGTACAATAACTGCACAAAACAGAATCTCTTAGTTGTAAATGTGAATAGTATCTTCGGATATATGGAGGAGATGAAATAGTCCTAGTTCCACAACAAAAAGGAAAAAAAAACCCAACATTCAAATGCTCACTTGTTGTTACATTCAACAGTTCCCACATATGACACTCGGCAGCTGAAGTATTTTCATGAATACCAAAGCTCACATTAAACATTCTTCAGATGGTCATTCTGGGCTACAGGGCCTTCCTTATGTTGCTCATATACTGCATCAAGTATTCGTAAGTCTGAGTATTGATTTTGTGACATTGAAAAACTAGGATATATTGCAGAATGAAAAAAGCAACCAGATTTGGGTTAAGGTTCTGTCTGTACTCTGTGTCTTTGTAAGCCTCGGCTAAAGTAAATTACCAAAATATACAGTTCTATTAGGAAATGCTTGTTATTAATTGGAATTCCTTATTATAATGCAGCAATTTTGCTTAAAATATTTTGAAAAATGAAGTTAACTGCTTTGAGATTTCACAGATTGAGGTTTTGTTTTGAAATACTTTTTCATTTAAAACATAACAAATTGCAAATCTAATTGACATATTTGATTATATCAAAACATTTTCAAACAGTTCTGTCTTCTTGGAAATTTCAAAATTAGCCCTGAATATAACTATTTAAAATTACAAAAATTATTACAAAATAATAATGAAAAGATTTAGGGTACTTGATTGTACTCTATAGTCCCTTGGAAGACAGGCCTGTTTTTAGGGATATATAGTGTTTTGGTCTATGGTTCACTCCTACCAAAGACCAAAACAAATTCTGATATTGAGACAACAAGTACATAAAAGTGAACAAAAGATGGGTAAAAAGGAAGACTGAAATGTTACATCTACATAAGGAAAAAAGCAGGTCCTCTGTAAGTAGAATTTTCTTGTTTGGGAAAGCTGACAGCCTGTTCTCCTGAGCTGATCTATCAAAGAGATGTAATGGTTTCTGAGAGGAGGAGTGATAGGCTGGGTGAACTTGAGATTAAAAAAGGAATTTGATGGGAGCAGGGCAGAATCCTCTGATTATCTTTTCTTTTGGCACAGATGCAAATCTCCCACTGCACTGTTTAAAGGTCAGCTGTACCAAGCAGAGGCTGAGATATTTAATAGGAGAAGTGGAGGCGATGATGAAGTGAACTTTGTGTTCCTCATTTTGTCTTTCAGTACACGAATATATCATATAGTTGGATCTAATGACATTGACTTCAAATCTACTACTCTGATACATAGACTCAAGGGTTTAGCCTATTGCCTCATTCTTGCCTGTCTGTTTTTCAGTTTTGACTTGACTGCAACATGAGAAAGTTGGTTTCTAGGAATTAGAATTTCTCAGGTTCAATATGTTAGGAACAATGGACAATAACAGAGAGCACATATATTTAAGTGCATCAGTGTTGTTATGTGTTGATATAGAACAGCAAAGGTGTAGCAAGACATACAGAATGTTGTTAAAAACCAATTTTGCCAGTTCATATAAAGATTTCCAGTGCAGGAAATCCAGCACATCTGTTGAAGTTGAATTCTGCTTAGGAAATCATTCTTTTAAAATGAAGTTAGAAGATGTAAAGGTGAACAAATCTTGAGTTATAAAAATGTATATAAATACACTGTTTTGCTACTTTCTAGTTGAACAAGATACACGACGCATAGTAAGAAACTACAAGTACTGACAGAATCTTAATTTACTTAATGAAAAAAAATATTACTAAGATCTTCAATAAAAGAACTTGCTGGCTCTTGTTAATTCATCTACTTCTAAAACTAGCTTTTAAACAGATGAGATGTCCTGAATGTCTTGTGAGGACTTTGCTTCACAAATTGTAATTTGGGTCCAGGCACTCCTTGCTTAATACAGGGCTCCTGGCTCCTTACCTGGGGAGGTTGCATCTGGATCTGGGTAGCAGAGCACAAAAATAAAGATCAGGGAAATTAATTTAAACTACCTTCACTGGAGAGTTCATAGCTTTTTGCCACCCTAACATGATCAAACTGTTCAGTGTGGAATGACTGCAGCCTGGGATTGGCACCTTTGTTATTTTAAATTAAAGTATAAATATATTTTTTAGTTTGTTGGTTTAGAGCCCTTCCTATTTACCCAAGAGCTGGACCCAGGAAATGTGCTTGAACTAATACAAGCCAAACTCATGGAATTGCTCATTCTTCACGGAAATTAAGTTCTTCAGAGGTAGCATTTATTTCATTTGTGTTCCAGCAGCACTCTGGAGACTCCAAGAAATATGTGGGCCTTTAGGAAAACAGATGAGACAGATAACCATTAATTAACCCATAATACAGTTTCAGTGATATCATCATACAATGACATCTGTGTCAAAATAGCAATTACAGACCCTAAGTTGAAGCATGTATCATCATCCCTATTTTTGCATTACAGTTTAACTTCTATTAGTCGTGTACATAAACTTACACAGTAGCTGTCACTAGGATGCAGGACCCTGCTGTGTAATGCAACCTGTGGACAAGGAACTTTACTGTGGTTTTCTGCTTGAAAGAGCATAGATCTAAGTATGAAACAGCATACTGAGATAGGCAGGCAGAATATTGGTCAGCATTTTGTGAACCTATCAACAGAATAGGAGGACATTTTTTGTAAATAAGATGAGCACTTTTAAGCACGATCAGTATTTATGAATGGGAAGTAGATTTTCATTACATTGCCATACTAATTTCTAGAATCAGTCCATCCATGACAAATTAACTCTATTCTGTTATCACACACGATTTTAATTTTGTTTTACTGTAATTTAGCTAGTTAATATCATGCTTTGTTTCCGAGAGGAAACTCACCTTCAGTTAGCTAATTTCTATGCATCCTCAGCTTTTGTGGCTCAGAATTCCCATTCAGCACTCTTCTGTTTTTGTCTTTTTCTGCTCCCCCCATCCGCCCTTTTTTAATTTTTTTTTTTATTTTTCTATTTCCACTGACTTTTAACCAAAGGCCAGTGTACAGCCTGCCTGTTCAGGCAGGGTTTAGTTTGCAGGGCATCCATGAGATCAGGGCAATGGAGATTCTTTTCTCGTAGGTTCTTCACTGATGCAGTTCAGTTAAATCCAAAGATCTTAATGGATCTGTTTTAGCAATTCAACTGTCGACTTCAGTAATTTTAGCAGCTCTGGGATTACACAGGTCTGTAGCAAGCAATACCAATCTAACTACAAGACCAAAAAAATACCCTTCCTCATTTTAATTAGGGATTTATTTTTTTATTTTTTTTCCTGCAACTCTTAAAAAATCAAACTTTTAATGTCTGAAACACAAATTTAATTCCAGTAAGAAGGCTCTGAGAGTCCTTCAGCAAACTGACCTACTTGTCAAGATGATGTCCCAGCTGTCAATAGACAGCATAGACAGCCTTACTAGTTACAGCCTACAAACCCTCTGTTGTCAGATGTTGCTCTGGTGGTTTGTTTGTTTGCAGATAGCATGCAAAAGGGAAGCCTAAAGATAGTAATGGCATTGGTGGGGTGTGTGTGGAATTATTTCTAAAATGAAAGACAGCACAGGAAAAATGCACAAATGCGTTAAATGCAAAAATGCTTTAAATTCTAATCAAAGAAGCCTGGCAACAGTAATTGAGAGCTGGCAGGCAGATGGAAGGAAACCTCTAAAGACAGGTAATTTGTTCTTGATATATTGGAGCTCGTAGATGGATGCTTAACGGAGAGCTAATGCGGTCAAAACAGTGAATTAAGAAAATCAGTTCAGTAAAATTAGCTTAAAGTCAAGCATGTACTTCTAAGCCTGTGTAAACTTTCAGACTTTGAACCTTGCTATTTTGGGCCTCACAGATTCCTGGTATCTTGAAGCACATCCTGAATTCATAATGTGAGAATTTTTGCACCTTTACGTAATTAATCAAATAAGGCCCAACTTTCTTATTACTGATGGAGGTTCAGGTGATAAATGGTGATATTTTCATTAATCCTCTTAATCACAGCCTTTATTGCTGAATAAGTGTGAATCAAGGGAACACAAGATAAACAACCCAAGGATTTATCTGACTTTCTGTGTCTGAGGGGCATATTTCAACAGCTAGAAATGTCAGCCACCTAGCACGGTGAGGCAGGGTGGACTGCTAAGTTATGTGAGCTCCAAAAGGGTTGGTTCACCATCTTGGTTCACTATAGACTCCTCATCATAATACTCCTAGTTAACATTTTGTTAATAGTGTAGAGACACAAGTGCAGTGACTTTTTTTTTCTTGTGTTACTGCAGAAACCAGATTTAGAAGTTCTTCAGAGTATTAGAAATTGTGGTAATTCTGATTCCATCTTATGTCCTCCAAAATCTCAGTTTTGATAGTACTGATGTGTAATGAGCCAGTCACCCTTAACAGAGTAATTCTGAGGGTGCCAGAAAAGGCACACGTCATCAAAACATCAAGATCAGCTTAGTAAAGTTTGTGCTTCTTAAATACTAAATAGCTCTGTGAGTGTGCATAATTGTTAGGGTTTGGGTAGTTTTGGTTTTGTTGGCTTTTTTTCCCTTGGAACACGGATGCTGTGTAATCTGGTGAAGGACAAGGTTTATTTCTGTTGGTGGAGGTGTTGACTGTTCTTTGTTCTACATGACCCTCTATGCAAATTGTTAAAGTGCATCTATTAGAGGCTCTTCTGTCAAATGATCTGTCCCCTTTTGGGTCAAACTAGCCTACAGGATCTCAAGTTCTTGAGGACAAAGAAACATATCTGTATGTATAACATGCATGTGTGTGTATATATATGTATGTATGCATAGAGAATAGTTTTGCATTCATTTCACCTCTTTTAGATATGAGATTTCTAGCCTAAAACATGAAGTCTTGTTGTAAGTTATTAATTCATAGGCTAAGAGAACTCGGGAGGCATATGGATAACAGGGAGGTGATTAGACACAGCCAGCATGGCTTCACAACGGGCAAATTGTGCCTGACTAATCTGGTGGCCTCCTACAATGGACTGACTGTGATGGTGAATAAAGGAAGAGCAACAGATGTCGACTGTCTCAAATTCTGTAAGGCTTTTGACATGGTTCCATATAACATCACTGTTGCTAAACTGGAGAGGTAAGGGTTTGATGGATAAGGAATTGGTTGAATGTGTTGCATCCAGAGAATTGCAGTCAATGGTTTACTGTCCAAATGGAGATTGGTAACAAGTGGTGTCCTTCAGGGGTCTGTATTGGGACTGGTACTGTTCGATAGCTTTATTAATGACATTGACAATGGGATTGAGCGCACCCTTGGCAAGCCTGTGGATGACACTACGCTGGTACAGTTAATACGCTTCAGGGAGGAGATCCCATCCAGAAGGACCTTGAGAGGCTTAAGGAGCAGGCCCATGTCAATCTTATTAAGTTCAAAAAGGCCAAGTGGAAGGTACTGCACCTTGGCTGGGGCAGTCCGCAGTATCAATACAGACTGGACAATGAATTGAGTGAGAGCAGCCCTACAGAAAATACTTGGGGGTATTGGTAGCTGGAAAATAAGGTATCAGCCTGCAATATGCACTTGCAGCCCAGAAAGCCAATTGTATTCTGGGTTGCATAAAAGAAGTGTGGCCGGCAGGTTGAGGGAGGTGATTCTGCCCCTCTACTCTGCTCTGTTGAGACTCCCCCTCCCTGCCCCTGCCCCAGTGCTAGATCCAGCTCCGGAGTCCCAAGAATAAGAAAGACATCTACCTGGTAGATTGAGAGAGTTGGGCTGTTCAGCCTAGAGCAGAGAAGGCTCCAGGGAGACCTTACTGCTGCTTTTCAGTACTTAAGGGGGGTTTATTAAAAAGATAGATTTTTTAAATATTTTTTTTTTATTTTACTGGGGCCTGTAGTGATAGAGCAAGGGGTGACAGTTTTAAACTTCAAAGAGGATAGATCGATTAGATATAAGGACAACATTTTTCACAAGGATGGTGACACACTGGCACAGATTGCCCACAGAAGTTGTGGATGTCCCACCCCTGGTTGTGTTCAAGGCCGGGTTGGATGGGGCTTTGAGCAACCTGGTCTAGTGGAACATATTCCTGCCCATGGCAGGGGTGTTGCAACTGGATGATTCCTTCCAACCCAAGCATTTTATGAGTATTTTCTAGAGGATCGGGCAACATATTTGCTCAATTTAATCACTTCTCTAGGAGTCTTTCTGGATATTTTACCATGGCCAGATGACTTTTGAACTAGTATTTTTTTCCCCTCACTGCCAGGGTGATGCTTTTTACAAGACTGTACTTATAATGTGAATTCTTGAACACATTGAAATAACTTAAGAAATGTTCTTGTTCTGAATTGCAGTTTGTGCACATTATGTAGAGAAACTGTCTACTATCTTGTATTTCAGGCAAGCAAATAACAAAAACGTAGGATAAATCCTTTAATAATACAGCTTATAGCTTAACTAACATGTACTCTGTCAGCCCTTTTTTAGGAATCATAATTCTAGACTTCCTTGCCCAGAGATTTGTTTCCTTTGAAATATATTAGTAACCCCCCATCTCTTTTGTAGATACAGATATAGGTACTCTGTTGTTGGATGAATATCTGCTGTGTTAGAAATGTTTCTCCTCTGTGCATCACTTTACAATGATTAACAGTGAACTAATTTGCCCTTTTTCAAGGTGCGTGTACTGTAAACAAGGTTAAGAGTCTCCCTAGGAGTTTTGTCAGTGAATTTTGCAGGGTCACAATGCTACACTTTGAATTCTATCCACACTCTTAAGGGTGAGCTCATATGATGCCTCAGACTGCATTGCCATCTGCAGTTTGGAAATCTGGACCATTTTATATGTAAGTTTTGGTTGCAAGGCTTATAAACTGTTTTAAGTGTTTTCCTTTGTGATCAATTTTACTTTTCCTAGACCAGAGATCACATTGCAAAAATGAGTCAAGTATTTCTTATAAAATACTTTATGAACCTTTAAACTTAATTAACATGAAATAAAGACTTCCACTGACACAAACATTTTCTGTTTGTACAACATTTATTCTGTATAAACTACAGTAGCTAGGAGACAACCTCCAGCTCCACTGCAATGGGAATTTGCTGACTGTAGATAGCTTTCGGCTCATGACACCATTCACAAAGAGAAGAAAAACTAATAAACCGGAGAAAAATTACTTAGATATTCATTCAAGGGATAAGAAAAGGGTAAAAATTAATTAGAGGATTATGTATTTTTGTAAGATATCTGAAATGTAGCCTATATTGAATGCAATGTAATACAGTCATGACATAGTGCAGTGCATAAGAAGATACTATGTGCCTGTGGCACAGCTAAGAGTTTTACTACTGGAGCAGTAGAAAGTGTTTTGCTTTACAGACAACTTGGTTGTTAGTTACCTAGTATGCGTACCCATATGTACTTCATTAGGAGTGAATAAGGGGTTGCTTTACCGCCTCTGCAAATATGGTTGGTTTGAGCATTTCATAAAAAGCTTCCAAAGCATGTTTACAGTCTTAAATTTTCATCTAAAATTTCAATTCATACCAGTATAGACATTTGAACAGAGTTAGCATATACCCATCCCTCACGCCTGTCCTGCACGGTTAAGTAATATTCAGGGAGAAGAAAAACAAACCACTAGCAGTAGGAAATCACGGTGTTAAAAGCGGATTTTCACAAAGCTTCTCTTTGACCGAAAAGGCTCTTTGAAGCTTTCCAGACGCCGGCCCTTCTGCCCCGGCCGTTGGCGTCGCCGGGCGGGGCGCCGCTCGGCTCTGTGCCGCCACCCCTCGCTTGTCGGTGTGCAGGGGCCGCCTCCGCCCCTACCGCCCGCCGCCACCCAGCTTGGGGACGGCTGAGGCCTGGGCGACCATCCCCTAGAGCCGGTGCTGTTTCAGCGCTGCTGGCCTAGGACGCGCTCACCGGGAGCACGCCGGTACAGAAGAAGCCGAGGAGAGACTGTGTGCAACACAGCGGTGACCACAGGCAGGGGAACGACCCGTCAGGCTGGCTTCGCTGCCGCCATCTTGTGGTCCTGCTCAGCTGCTTCTGGAAGGTTCCGCGGCTGCGCTGCGGTTGTAACATGGCGGGGTGAGTGGCGGCGGGTCCTGCCTTGCGGGAGCGGGAGAGTTTGGATGCACACTTCTCTCTAGAGCTTTTACTGTAGGTTGCCTAACATGCGTTTTCGGCTTCTGGAAGGAGAATTTCACTGATCCTGGCTGAGGTTTTTGCAAGTGTCGAGCTGCTAGGTGCTGAGGAGAAAACTGCGCCCCTGGGCAGCGTGCAGCCCAGAGCATGCAGGGCAATTCAATCCGCTAAAAACTACTGATATCTGTAGTTTTTTGCATTCTGAAATTATCTATGTTAAGAGATACTGTTTTCCTTTTGCAAGCAGTAAGCTCAATGCTTTTCTTCTTTTAAGATTTAATTTTGTAAAGTATAAAAATCTTAAGCTATCAATCCATGAGGCAACAATGGAAAACACTATGTATTAAGTACCTTTTTTGTAGGTTGCCAAATTTTCAGTTCTTGTGACTCAGACTGTTTGGGTTTTTTGAGATGAAGGACTGCATTTAAACGATGATGAGCTTCCAGAAGCACTTGAGTGAGCCCCTGCTCCCCAGGGGAAGTTAGGGATACACAGTGCAGTTCAGAGCGGCGTTTTGGGCAGTATTTCTACTTATTTATTATGCTTTATCCTTAGAGTTAAAGCTCTTCAATGATGGAGTGGTAAAGTAGTATGCATCTGTATTCTGTGATTGTTACCTGTTTTGACTAGTGCTGTATGAAAGGTTGTACCTTGCTTTCTAGTAATCATTAGGGTAGTCTTCTCTACAAGGGATTCTCTGAGTTATTCTCCTTTATTTTAGTTCCAGGAAACAGCAGTTGCCAACACTTCAACTGTTGGAAAGCCTGGGTGGCGGGGGGAAATGAAATCATCCAATTAATTGTGAAGTGTAAACCCCAAAATTTTTCTTAAAGGTTTTTTAAATTTTTTTTTTCTATATGCAAATGTGCTGTGAGGGTTGCACAACAGTTAGCAGTGAATTGGTGTGTCATTTTTCAAAGGTCAGAGAGACAACTGAATTGGAGAAAGATTCCAGGCATCTTTCTGAGATGAGAGATTTAACTTACAAGAAGTTCTGAAATGGGCCTTTTTTTTTTCTTTCTGGAAAAAAAAAAACAGTATTTGAAAAGAATTCTTTAGATGTGTTTATTTGTGTGAGGTAGGAGGAGCTGGTGGTTGTGCATCACGAGGTGCCTTAGTCTCTGACTCGCTTTCTTCAGTAAATTCCATCCTTTTTAAAATTTGGAGATGGACCTTGTGTTAAACTCTGGGAAGGCTTTCAGAGTGCTAGAGTTCAGATGCTGCCACAAGCCAAATCTGTAAAAAGCTGTATGACAGTTTTTCTTTTTTTTTTTTGTTCTTCTGTTTCTGGTGTTCCAGAGGGCCTCCCACTCCACTTTTCCATGGATATCAGAAAAAGATACTTCTATGACAAAGCATTTTTTTCCCTTTTGAGGAGAACTCTTCTCAAGATTTTTGTTATATATTCATTCCATGTTTGTTTTAATTTGGATTTTAACAATAGTACTCATTAATTTGTACCATTAATAATAAATTAACAAATACTGCATTCATTGATACTGTGTTGTCCTAGTTTACTAACTGCATGCTGGTAAATGTGGTTGAATGTTTCTGTGCATTTATTTAGCAGAACTGATTTTGTTCAATTAAGTATCTAGAGAGGAGAACTCTGCTTCTGGCAAGTCAGTGACAATCTTTTGGTGCAAACTTTAGCTAAAGTCAGAGATAGTAGTTGGGATTTTCACAAGTGAAATTCGAATCTTGTTTTGTGCATTGGTCTGTTTCAGTACTCCTTTTGTTGTTGCTAGGATCATTGAATTTCTGTTCAGTAGTCTGCAAGGAAATGCAAAGTTGCTGCACTGACTTCAGGGGTGAGGATCTCAGCTAGTCTTTTTACTCTTAGCCCTGTGAACAAAAGACAACCCATCATCATGATGGGATTATTTATTGTCTCAAGATTGGACACGCTCAATTCTCTGCTACTTTTTAGAGGATAAAGCAGTTCTCTTATTTTTGAATTTGTCACATGCAGTTTGTGACACAGTTCTGTGTCCTGCAGAAAATAAAGTAGGCACTATTAATGGTGGGGGTATGGAAATAAACGTCAGAGCTTGTATGGCTGCTGTGATCTACTTTATTTCTGATGTTATGGTGAGTTAAATTTGTATTATTGAGGAAGTGTATGCTTGTATCTACCTGTCTTGTTTCCTTTCAACTATGGAGAAGAAAGTGTTCTTTTGTTGCTGAAGAGTTCATTTGTGCTTCTAGGTAATGAGCGTTAACGTTTTTCATGTCAAATTTATTCAGCTGTAGCTAACCCTCAATATGTTACCATTGCCTCTCTTATTATTCTCCTCCTGGATTTGATTGTAAGTGCTCAAGCACCACACACATCCATAATTCTGTACCAGTAGTTAATCATCATGATAGCTGGGAATGTACTAGAATGTAAATGAACTACTGCTTCCAAAAAATACCTTTTAGAAACCTGTACTGCTGTGTACTTTCTGTAGCGTCTAAGGAGATGGTTGATACTAATGTTGGTTATAAAATGAATTGCCATATTTTCTGCAGAGGCAACATTTCTGTGAAGGGCTGATTGAAAGATGGATTAAATTTTGAAGATGTGTTTTGTTGCGCTGATCTTTCATTTTATTTAATTATCTGTGGATTTGGTGGTGGGTGGATGTGTGTCCCTCCCCACCATATGTGATGGTTTTTTGGTAAGTATTTGTGATACAGTATTTATTACATTTCCTAGTGGTTGTTCTTTGTACTTTCCCAGATCTGAATTCTAGCTTCCATGTATTGTCAAATTAATTTATGGTCTGTATGATTGACCTTTTATTTATAACAATGTGTAAGTCTATAGCAGTATAACCATTCCTAGATGTTGCATCAAAACAATGTGCTTAAAGCATAGCTTTTTTTTTTCCCAAAAGATAAATAACTAATCTGTTTAGGGGACTGCTTCTATTTTGAATATTTTTAAGAACTACTAAATGAAACTGTGTTTTTTGTTCCTCATTCGAAAACAACATTTTATTTGTCAGATGTCCTTCTTCAAGGAACTGAAAGCCATTTACATTGAAATTAAAGAATTTCTGGCATTGTAACTAAGCGATTACACTGCTGGAAAGAAGTCCGTTTCCTCTTCTGCTCCACTAGTATTTATTAAGTGCTAAGTGAGAGCTGTGTGGTTTCACATTACTACCCTACTGAGTCTTCTTAACTCACAACCATTGAAATAATAGAGGATGTATGCATCAATTTCCATCTCAGTTAACCAGTCCGAGGCAAAGAGGTGAAGATTTTGATTTTGACAGTAGTAAGAGGCTAAGATTTTGTGGCCGGGGGAAACAAAGGTCACTGGAGTACACTAGCGTATTTGTATGATAAAACCCTATGTTATTTAGTCTAACAGAAAAATCCTTAAAACATGGGTAATGGGTATTGCTTCACAGAATATTTGAATAATGAGTAATAAGAAAATAAATGAGGATGTATTAATGCATATGTTTGGATCTTACCTTTGGTTTATAGAGGAAAAGGGCCTAAAATCTTGAGAATTCTTATGACAGTTTATTATACGTGTTGTATTTACCTTGATTATTTAGGTGCAAGAGATAGAGGGTTTCAGGCAGGGAGGAAAGGAAAAAAAATACTCCAGCAGAAGGAGGAAATTTTACAGGGGAACACTTGAAAAGATACAAAGAGATCGATGGGGATAGAACAGGCAAAATACTGCCTCTCATAAGATGGTGTTTTATATAAAAAAACTGGAAAATATACAGTATATGTGGAATTTGAGATGTTGTATTTGTTTTGAGAACTGGTTGATCCACCCTAATTGTTACTGACTTTCACTGGCCTAGTGATGGATGTTTGTCAGGTCACTGTCAGACAGTCCAGCCCAGCTCACTGTCCTGTTCAGAAGCACTTCGCCGGGTGTGGTGCCCAGTTCCCTCAGGGGCTGTGTATTCTGGTGGTGAGTTACTGACCACTGCTCTTCTTAGATACTTTAAGGAATTGGCTAATTCTGTGCATGACTGATGGCCTTTTTCACTTGCTTCATGGTTAAGTGCTGTCTTATTTGCCACGTTTGTTGCCAGGCTCAGATAAGGAAAAATCTGAAAGTTGGTTATTGGTTACATTGTTACAGAATTGGATAGTCACTTTCTCCTCTTGAAAAACATGCTTTCTTCTGGTTTAATATGACATACAACATCTCTGTCTACTGCTAGCATGAATTTTTGTCTTTATACTGACATTTTTTTTCTGTCTTCATGAATAAAGAGGTAGGGATGAAGTATTAAATGGTTGGGTTTTAGTCAGTACTTTGCTTGTCCTATTCTCCTTTTCATGTAGTTTTCTTTGTGTTTCTGTGCTTCAGTGGTACTGCTGGAAAGCCCTCTGTTGCTAACATTTAAGCAAACAGTGCTAAGGCAGAGGTTTCATAAAGTATTTCACATTTAGATCTTTCACCTGCTATTACCTTTGGGTTCATGGAAGGACCTTTCTTCAAATATCAAAGGCCACTTTGTGGGTATTCCAGTAGATTAAGTCTGGTGCTAGTGTGGATAGTACATTTTTAGAGAAACTGTCCACAGGTCATGCCTATGGAAAGTTTCTATTTAGTAGACTCTTCAGCTAACTTGGGTTGCCAATGCACAGATGTAATCCAAATGCAATATCCTTTCTTCGGTTGTAACCCGGGCTCTGCACACTGAAGTCTGGAGAGAGGATCCTTAACTTAGTTTTTCAGCTGTCCTTACTGTGACCTAGTAGTGAGAGAAAGCTTAATGGGGTTCTGCATCAAGCCTGACACCTTTACTGAAAGAGAAATTAATTTTAAAATGTTACTGTGCAGAGTTCTCCCTTACACATGTGGTATATTTGCCTTAGAGTATTGTGTGGGGTTTAATTGATTTTCCATTTTTATTTTGGTTGAGGTCCTGTTCACAAAAAGAAATCTTCTAAATGAACTTGTATGAGATGAGGCCTTGTCTGAGCACATGGAACCTGAAATAAACTGGTTGCAGTGGGTTGTGGTAGATACATGTCAGTTTAAAAAAAAACAAAACAAAGAGAACAATCTAGTCCATTGGTATTCAAATATTCTTTATTAATTAATTACAGAAATATAATCTTTAGCATGCTTGACAAATGACATTACAGGCAACATTTAAAGTTGAGTGAAGAGGCTTCCAGAGTATACTACCCCATAGTAGTTAAATTAGCAGATTCAAGGATATTTCCAGAAGAGTAGAAAGTGAAAAGCTAAAAGAAAGGGAAGGCAACATGATATATGTTAAATGTGTTTTTGAGTATATTTTCTAACTTTATTCCCACAAAAGTAACAAATAATAAAAATTACAGTAATAGTATAATTTTTGACCTCAAGTATCCTATAGCATTTTATAATCAATGAAAAAATAAGATATAAACTCTGTCAGCACCTTATAAATAGCTCTGTATAGTAATACAGAGTTTTGACTTGATCTGGAAAGAAGTTTTACGGTAGAAAACGGGTTGGAAAGCAAACAACGTTGTGATTATACTTTATTGCCCACTGGAGGTAAGTTTTCAGTCCACAGGAATATGTTTTTTTCAGTCTAAACAAATATTCTAGACTATGTAAGTTTTATTAAGCTCATAAAATGCACATAGTAATCATAAATGCATATAAAAATGCAGCGATGACTAGAAAACGTACATACATCAATGTAGCCTTTTCCTTACAGAAGTGTACAGTCGTTAGTTATTGCTGACCTCCTTAGGCTTTCCAAGGCATTCGTTTGTACGAGCAGTCATTTTCCTTAAGAGACATTTTAAGGCTTCATGAGTAAAGCTAGTGGTAGAAGCAAAGAAGTAATTAGTGGATCTCCAATGTGTTTTGCTTATATGTATTTTCCCTTTTGCCTTGCAATCTCCAGTGGAAAGCATTTGGAAATCTGGGGCCAAAGGAAGCTGGGGACTTCTTAATGCATGTATCTTGCACTTGGGGAGAGAGCATTAGAATATGCAGTGTGAGTGCGTATGTGTGAACATAGTCAAGGTAAAAAATCTTGCAGCTTGAATTTCTGACAGCAGTGTGGGCTTCCTCGTGTATAATGTATCTTGCACATCCTCTAAATACTTCTTCCTTTTCAATTGTTAGATAAAAACTAGGAACTGAAAAAGTTCAAGCACATATTTTCAGGTAAAAGCATTTTCAGGTAAAAGCTCTTCCAGCTGCGTGCTCTCCTAGATACACCTGCATGTTTTCTGTAATGTGCAAGTCAGTGAGAGGAATCAGCCCCATGGAGAGGGACCTTGGCATCCTGGTGGACAGTAAGTTCTCCATGGTACAGCAGTGTGCCCTTGTGGCTGGGAAGGCCAGTGGTATCCTGGGGTGCATAAAGAAGAGTGTGGCCTGCAGGTCCAGGGAGATTCTCCTCCCCCTCTACTCGGCACTAGTGAGACCACATCTGGAGTATTGTGTCCAGTTCTGGGCTGCCCAGTTCAGGAGGGAGAGGGAAATACTAGAGAGAGTCCAATGGAGAGCAAAACAAAGATGATGGAGGGACTAGAACATCTCTCTTATGAGGAAAGGCTGAAAGCCCTGGGACGGTTTAGCCTGGGAAAGAGAAGACTGAGAGGGGATCTTATGAATGTTTACAGATTTCTGAAGGGTGGGTGTCAAGTAGCAGGGGCCACTCTCTTTTCAGTGGTGCCCTGTGATAGGACAAGAGGTAATGGTAGCAAGGTGAAACACAGGAAGGTCCACCTCAACATGAGGAAAAACTTCTTCCCTGTGAGAGTGACAGAGCCTGGAACAGGCTGCCCGGCGAGGTTGTGCAGTCTCCTTCTCTAGAGACTTTCCAAACTCTACTGGATCTGTTCCTGTGTGGCCTGCCCTAGGTGTCCCTGCTCTGTCATGGAGAGTTGGACTTGGGGTGATCTCCAGAGGTCCCTTCCAACCCCTGCTATTCTATATTTCTATGAATATGATTATTTGATTATTTTTTTTCTTTTGCTGAGTGTATCTTGTATGCATAGGTATTATTCTTCAGTGATTTCTAGCCTGAAAAGTTGGTGGCTCACTAAATTCTTGAGAGCAATTTCCCCCCCTCCCCCCCCAGTAAAGAAAGGCAAACCCTCAGTCAGTACTAAAAATAAAAATGCAAGTTCAAGTGCTTGTAAGAAGTATGTTTAATGATTTCATGAATATAAAAGAAATGTGCATTGATGGGTTTTGTATACAGGTAATGGGTATCAAGTAATATAGTCTCCTTCATCATCTAAAAATCCATCAGGCTAATGGAGTATTTTTTCTACTGCTGCATTTATCTGCTGAGTTCAAAGTCTTCCTTTTCCCACTGCACCATAATTAGTGAATTAATTGATGTTACTAAAACTCATCATGGATGGTTTGTTCACTGCTCTTGTTTTCAAGGAAGAGCTGTGTAACTGCTTCCTTATGGTCTTGGAAATATTTGTTGAGAATGCTTACGAATAGACGTGTTGCACTGAGTAGTACAAGTTGAACAAATATGCTTTTTCACGTGGTAAAATAAAAAAAATACTTGTGATGGCTTTTTTCTAAAAAGTTCTGTTGGAGCTGGTTTCAAGCAGATCAGCCTCCAACAAAGCTTCATCTTTGTCCTGACAAATTTTACTCTTCAGAAAGCAAATTATTATCTGACTGAGAGGAGTCATCGGCTCTTCATTTTACAACTTAAAATTTATTTTTGAAGTTGCAGTGTACTTGGGCTTAAAGTCCCTTTGAGGGAAGCTAGTGGCTTTGCCAGAGAATACAAAATAAATGTGATGCATTTGTATAGCTTATATTGCTTAGGGAGAGACTAGAGTGTAATAAAGGATTTTTGCTGTTTGAGAAACCTTCTAAGGTGTGCGTGATATTTTCAGGAAAATCAGGTGGTACGTCTTCTCTGAGCTACAGCTTGTTTCTCTTATGGGTTATAGGCATTTAGTGGTGATGAAACAGCTTAGCCGTCATAATTCTTAGCAATGTTACAGCTCTGCCCTGTTCTTGGAAAAATTACAAAACCCCCCACTCCCCATTCTCCTCCCCCCCTTGCCTCTGTCTATGTGATGTGTTTGGATTTGTGTTTAAGGAGATCTCTTCAGGAGCTTGTGAACCTGGATTGTCTTTTGGCTGGAACAGCTGTTAGTCTAATCACCTACTGAGACTGATAGAGAACCCCTTTGCTTCTGCATAAGCTACATGTAGAAAAGTGGTGCCACTTAAATGCCAGGAGAAGAAAATGCTACTCATTTTCTAATGGAATCAAAAGATTTGCTAATGTCAATCAAAATGAAAGGCAGAGAACTAAATTCAGTGTTGGTATAGCACTGTAGTATGAATTCCAAACACCCAGTATAAGTGTAACACTGTAAATGTGTTTATTCTAAAGTAGCCAAGTACTCTTTTCTTCAGCTGTATTGTTTTTTAAAAGTCAGCTGAAGTCAGTAATACAGATCTGTTTGTTTGTCTTAAAGTGAGTTAATATAAATTCTTAATGCTTGTATACTTTGCTGCTTGTCCTTTAAGAATAGTATTATGAATTGGGACATGACCAAAGAATACTTAGAGCTGAAGAATCAGGAGGGGAAGTGTAAGATTAGAAGCAGTTTTTCCTCTCTATACAAAAAAACCATGGCTGTTGACTTCAAATACAAGTGAGTACTTATGGATTAAGAGATCCTTCCCAACATGAGCATGCTTTGTGAGAGGAGAGACATGCTTTGTTACCCTTGTAATCTTCAGTGTGATCTGGTAGCTTACACATTGCTCCCCAGGTGCTTATCTGCTACATAGAGCCATTGGCACAGATTGGATTAAAGTTAATTCTTATGTTTTGAGCGGGGTGTTGGACTACGTGACCTGTGGAAGTTTCTTCCAACCTAAATTTTTGTTCTGTGATTCTGTGACACAGTTTCTGTCACAGACTGGATTTGTACTGAGATGTTTCAGCCAGTGCAACTGGGAAGCAGGATAAAAAATTATTTTGAGCTATCTCGGTATCTGCCTTGCCCATCAAGACAAGGACAAAACATTTATTACTTACAGCAGAGAACTCAGTCTTCAAGCTGTTCTTACTGGTAAACAGGAGTTACATAATCACATGCTTGCAGTGGATCCCAAGAAATTAGAAGTCAAGGTTTTCTGGGAATGGTGAAATGAAATTGGAAAATCTGAGGAACCTTATGGCAAAGAGAAAAAGCTGCTGAGAGATTTTATTTCATCCCCGCAGAATGGCTTCTCTTGCCTTTATTTTTTTATTTTTTTTGCAACCTTTGAAGTGTTACTGCTTTAGGCATTGAGGAATTCTTTAAGAACTAGATCAATAATATTTGCACTGAGCCCTGTAGAATGCTTCTTTTTATATATAATGCTATATTAATGCAGTGGGAATGAATACGGTGTTACATTTAGGATACACATGCAGCTTAGTGACTGGGCAAAGAAATTAAAATATGCAAAGTGAAGTGAATTAGTTGTTATAACCAATGTTGAAAAACCCCGACCTTCAATACGAAGAAAAATAACTGATTTTTTGGAGAGGAGGGAATAGTGTCTTTTAGAGTTGTATTATGATGATAGCAAAACATCTGTAAGTAACTTAGAGCTGAAGAGTTAGGAGGGGAAGTGTAGGATCTAAACCAGTTTTCCTCAAATACAAAGCCCATTTGAGTTCACTTCAAATAAAAGAGAGCACAGCTTGAGTACACCCATGGCAATTGGATTTCTTCAGTCTTAACCCTTATTTTTCTTGTGTACAAGATAACACCTCACACAGGTGAGGGAAGCAGTGGGTTGTCTTGGAGTACCAGAGATAGGTCCAGAAGGTATTTATATGTAGGCACAGGCATAAATGGAAGGCCATGCATTGTAGCCCTCATCAGAAATTGTCTTACTTGGGTCTCTATCTGTGGGTAGTTTAGGCCATAAATCATTCTGCGTTTTGTTACATCAAATCAAGGCAAATATGTGATCTTTAAAGTCTTAAAAATAAGTCTTGAAAAAAAGTTTACAAGTTGGACATGATTTGAAGGGGTCTGAAAAATTAACAGGCATAATCACAAGGAACTCTAGCTGAAACTTTAGGCCCTTGGAAAATGGCTGATGGTACCTGAACACTATTCTGCAGCTATTATATGCTCAGCCTAAATTGGGGAGAGGTTGTGAGATTGTTCTTGTTGCTGTCACCCCTTTGCATAGGTGTGCCCCCCCCCCTGTATTTTCTTGTTCAGATGTGTTCTTTGAGAAATTAATTCCCCTGAATAATGAAAGCTTTCTAGCAGAAATTATTTTTGGCAAGTTTGAGAATCTGGGGATGAATACTTGCTTACAAAACTGTTTGTTTGTTTATTTAAGGTTGCTAATCTTGCTTGCTCGTTGTCAACAAATGAAGATGGAATGAAAATTGTCCAAATGGCAGCTAATCACCTGGAGACTTTGTGCCCACAGGTATGACTTTTTCATTTAATTCCCAGTATAGCATTATGAGCATGCACTGTATTTTTGCCACACGACACAGGTACGTAGCCATGCTCCCTCAGTCTACATTCCATTCACACACCTTAGTGTAGTAAATGGGGACCAAATGATAAATCAAGGGCAAATACTCAGTTTATTTTTTTTCTTAGTGGCTAAGATAGGAATTGTTAATAGACTGTATTAATTGGGAGTTCTAAAATTCTGTGACAGTTTGCAATTGAAGAAATATGATACTCTGTTTCTGAAAGTAAACCTGATTGAATGAACAACGTGATGCGATAGGCAAGTTTGGGAGTGGTTTTACTTTTAGAAAGCAGTACATATTTTGACCTTTAACTTGAAATACTATTACCCCTTGATTTGGTGTTTGGGTATGTGAACGTTAAAGTATGAATTCTTCTGATTATCACCAATTATAAAGCTTGAGCTTTTGTCTTAACCAGATGAATGAAAACTATCTTGGCTGTGGTTAAATTTTTGATATTTAATATCTTATAAAAAGTGTATTCACTCTGTATTTGTCACATTCAGAATTACAGAGATAAAACAACTTCTGCAGCTACCTCTGTTTAGAGCAAAAATTTTGCTGATTTATATGAATTTCATCTGGGTGTTGCAGCCTTGAGGCTGCGTAATTTCAAGATCATTAGTTCTTTGAAGAACACTACAGTTTACACAGTGGCCTAAATGTTCTTAGCCATTTGAATGCTAAATGTAGTTGAAATAGAAGGTGAAGAGCAAGTATTAATAAAATGTTCACTTGCAAGCTTCAGAAGTCCATTTCATGCCTGTTGAGTAAATGCAGGACTTGGAGAAAAAGATATTTCTGTCAAGGAAACATGATGTTCTGAAAATATCATACACCAGTGTTTTCTCTTGAATCATTCAATTCCAGTGACTATTTTTATAACTTCTGCAGTTCTGTGTTGCACATCCCACTCCATTTGATTTAATGTGTTATTGGTTTTGTAAGAAGCCTGCTGTCTTGTAAGAAAAATTTGTGAATGGCTTCTTCCAGCTTCTTTATTTCTGCAGAAGTGGAAGTGCACCTTTACATTATTATGCATACAGATGTAGCTTTTTCATTGAAAAACTCCTCTTAGAGTATTGCTTCTTATACCAGAAACTCCTAAAATGTATTTTTGACTAAAAGACTGATTTTCTTTGCAGCCATTTAAGTTGCTAGGGTTTTAATTTCCTACAGAAAGATGGAAGTTTCTTGGTTGGTTGTTTTTTTCCTTTTTTTTTTTTTTTTTTTTTTTTAAAAACCTTGAGGTAAACCAGGGGGGCATTAGTCAATTTTAGATCTGACTAAACAGAAAGTGTTTTGACCATGATAA
>WUAM01000020.1:1351525-1374591 GCA_024336885.1 Actenoides hombroni
TGACCCAAAGCAACAGGTCAGCACTAATACAACAGATGGATGTTAATCTTGATTTCTGACAATAGTATCTATTATTACGAAAGTGTTATGAACATGATAAGATTATATTACTATTAAAATGTGTTCATTGTGCAGTATTTGCTGATTTCTTACATAAGGACCATTCACTGCAAAAGCAATTGACATTTTACGTAAATAAGAAATAGCAGAATAAGGCTCCTGCATTTTTCAGTAAATCAGATTATGTCATACCATTTAAAAATCCTCCACAGGGGAAAAAAAAAATTATCTCTTTAAGATCCCTGCTAGGCGTCTCAATTAGAGTTTGGAATGGGGAAATTTGCATATAGAACTCTCTTAAATCTTTAGAGTAAAGAATGGGATTTTACATGCTCTGAAAAATATATTTACTGAAGGGCACCATGTGGTTTGGATTGAAATCTAAAATGGTTGAATTAAAACAGGAAATAAAAAATTACCCTTCCCAACAGACTTATCAAAAAATGGGCAACAAAGCCAACACATCCTGAAAGAGTCTTGGGAGTTGTGCAGGTTTGACTAGCAAAACTTTCTATGTAGCACTGGGCAAAAGGCAAACACAGAATTGCCAAATCTTGGAGAGAAGCCTTTTAATCGTTATAATTCCTAGACATGCTTAATTCTACTGTACTATAGTTTAAATATAGAAAGTTGATTCGGAACTCTGACCATATTTTTTTTTTTTTCTCACATTACATTATTAGCAAGTATTTTGACTGTTCAGTAAAGGAAATAAGCTAAGCATATATGTTGGAGCCAATACAAAACACCCAGTGACTGCTTGTTTTCCTAAAATTTCATGAATACTTCATGAGAAATGAATTTTAAGAATATCTAATGTTAAATCAATAATGATAGAATAAAGACGTATTAGTTCTCTTGATGTCTGTAATACCTTGGTGCCTCTAATCTTAAAATTAGTATACAGTGGAGTATGCAATTGTAGGCAGGGTTTGGTACCTTTGATAGCATTTCTGCACTGCTTGTTCAGAACTTCTTGCTGACAGTGAGTAAAACGTTTATTGTCATGGAGCTTTGTGTCACAGGCTCTTATGTGTTCGTATTGGTTTACTGAGTTTGTAATATTAAGCAAATGGTTATCTAAGTGTGTTTTGGTTTCTCCCTTATCCTCTTTCTCCTTTGGTAGAAATGTCTTCTGTAGTTCATTTAGTGCCCATACTTTCCTCCCTGTCAACTTCCCCCATTTGCTTTGTACATCTGCACCTACAGTTCTTCTTATTCCTTAGCAAAATAATATGCAAGAAGTTAAGTCAGCATATGTGGAAATTGAGACATAGGTTTTTTAGTCCTGTTCCTACAACATTTCTAGTTCAGCTGTGAGAAAGAAGCTGTAATAAATACCAGAAAGCTAATTAGGATCTAACTAGATTCATAATTCTCTAAGTATGTGGAAAAGAATGAGAAGTGCAGAACAGTTGAGATTAGACTCTGGCAACTTGCAGTGATGACACATAACAGCAGACTTAGTTTTGACATCTTGCAAAAACCTTCTGAGACTGCTTCTGACTGGATTTCTGACAACTTTTAAAATGGAAGAATCACATTGTTACAAAATATCCATATTGATGGATCTGATTTTAAAGTAGTGTCTCTTTGATTCCATGCTTATGAAACTACATTGCCTCTGAGAGAAAACCCTTGCCTCTTTTCACTCCAACTTTAGTTAATAAGGACACATGGATGGACTTCACTGGGCCCCATAATTTGCTATTCTTCACCCACATTCCATAAGATGAGTCCGTCTTCTATTTAGGCTCCTAAATTCACTGATCAAAATGTAAGAAACTGCGTAATACTTCTCAGTGCTATTTACAGGGGAGCTCATATCATGGGATTTCGCTAAGGAACTTCTGTACAACTTCGGGGGGTGTGGGTTGGGAGAGGGAGCCCTGTCTATAATTGTGATAGTTTGGAAAGGACACAAGGTGTTTTGGTGTGTTCCCACTCTTGAAGGATGTCTCAGAAATTTGCATTTCTGTTTAATTTTCATAGCATAAAAATACATATATAGGCGCATTTTCCCTCACTTCAGAAACTTGGGGACAAAATACGAATGTTCTGGTCGTACTTCTTGCTTCTTTCCTGAAAACAGCATGGTTAGTATTCTGCTCTAAATCAGGCTGATTATTATTTTGGTTTATAGTTGTTGTGGTTTGAGGGTCAGGGTGGCCCCTTAGACCAATAACAGACGCTCTCTCTTAACCCCCCCTCCCTCCCCAAAGGGGGAAGAGAAAGGGAATAAGGGAGAGAAGAGCCCAGGGACCCTCGGATCCCTTCGCTCTAGCTGAATATGAGGTGTATGGGCTGGAATCCCTCGTTGGTCAGTTTGAGGTCCCCTGTCCTGTCCTCTCCTCCCTGCAGGTGCAGCCTTTTACTTTTCTGCACCCCTCAGTGTGGTACACAAGATCCAGCAGTGGCCTTGGTCTGCACACCAATCCTTGGTACTGACTCTAACCATGGGGTGTTCTCACTGCTAGAAGCAGACACTGCCTGTGAGAACAGGCTGCTGACTTCAGACAGTGCAGTTAGTTGGAAGAACTGAGCTGAAAAGTAAAATCACCGAACAGAATTAGTTCTGTTCTCACTCAAACCAGGACAATAGTGTGTTAGGACTTGGTTTTGGATGTCTGGCTTTTCTGGGTTAGTTTTACTAAGATGTAATCTTTATTTCAATGTAGAAATTACCACAGAATTACTGCTTCTTAAATGGGGGCTTTCACCTTTCCCGCAGAAAAAACCTCTTTGACTAAGAATGCTTCATGTATGCAAAAGCATCTGGTAAGCTCCTACCTCAGTGCGGTTTTCAGCACTTTCATAATCCAAATCAGAATATTTATTTCTTGGAAGGTGTATCTGTCATTTTTTGGGTTATGTTATTTAACACCATTCGTTAAAATCACACTGCAAAATCCAGTGTTAGTAAGAAAATGGCCAGCTCCCAGAATGGAGTTTAGACATGGCCAACAGCCAGAAGTCCTCCTGATAGTTGTTGCTGAAATCAGTTACAGCTATTCTGGAGCCCTGGTGGTCATAGACTGGAACAGGCAACATGTGGTATGTATTGATCTGTGTTACCTGAATACTGCTCTCTAACCTATTTAGTGTATGATATCTTGGGTTCATTGTTGAAGTTGTTTTTTATTGTTATATTTGCTGTTCTTTCCCCTCCCACAATACTTAAACCATGTACTAATGAAAAGAGCACATTTGTAGAAGATACAGCTCTGGTTCTAAGTGCCATCTTTTCTTGATGCTTGAAACTTAATAAGCTATTAGTTATTTTTAGTATTGCTTGGTATGTAATATACTGCTAAAGATAGAAGCTGAGTTTTTGTCTGTGTGAGTTTGTAAATAAATCAGCGTGGTAGTTTGAGTAATGTGGAGGGGTATTAGGTAAGCAAGATGCTGAGCTAATCAGTGGGAATATATTTATACATGTTGTATTTTTAGGCCATTCAAATACTGATCTGACACCTGTCTTTAATGTTTATTTGGCTTGTCCAGCATCATTCACCTGGTTTTTTTCAGTGCCAACATGACTGTCTGGAAATGACTGCTGTATTTTGGTATTACAGATCTGCTTCTCTATTGACACATGTACCTGCAGGGAGGAGAATGGCAAAACCCACCAAGACTCCTTGCAAGAAACCAGCCCCTGCAGCCTTCCTTTCTTTGAATTTTAGTAATTCCAGCTCTGTTGTAGTGATGCTTTCCTTCCTGTCTCTCCAGCAGACAGTATTAAGCCTGTTGTATGTTTTTTAAGATCTCGTGGTCTGTGTTTATCAGTAAATTCAGAAATACTGTAGAACCAAGAGTTCAAGAACAGTTCCAATCCATTCTACAAGCCACCTGTATTCTGTCCTCTTCCAAGGCATGTTGATTACAGCTGCTGTCTGGTGGGAATTGGTGCAGGAGCCCTCCATAGCCTAAGTTACGGCAGCGTGCCCCCTTCATACAAATGTTCAACTGAGAAACTTTTACAAGCAGAGATCTTTGCATTCTTTCTTAAAACTATGATTATAACTTTGCTATGCCTCATGTAAGTTCTGCTCAAGCTTTAAATATGAATGTCCTATAAAATGTTTTTCTCAAAATTAAACATTTTATCAGTATGTTTTTCCCTTAAAAAAAAAATCAACAGGGGAATTTACTCTTTCCTTTAAGCTATGTTACTATTTACACTTAAAATGTTTAGCCCTTCTGGGATGATACAGATAGATATTATTTGCTTCGGTGCTATTTTCTAGAAAGTAGGTACTATATTAAACCTGAAAATTCTTGTTCACAAAAATGAAACTTGACAGCTAATAAGTGGGCTTTTGATGTGTTATATTATTCAGGTATTGGAGTTTAATTATATATTTTATGATGCTGTGGATTTTTGAAGCTAGGAATTTATATTTCCTATATATTTACTTTTTCAAGAGAGAAAATCAATCATCCATTTTGTTATTTGCTCTGGTACATTAAATGGTGAGGGACACTGAAGAAGTTTTTTATTAGCCTCATAAAAACTTTTCACCAGTATCACTTTAATAACGACAATTGTTTCATCTTCTTGGTTGAACTGTCTGTGTGGCATCTGCTCTTATCTGACTTAATACCATTTTCTTCAAGTACAGCAGTGTTGTCCAAGGACAGAAGTAGTGGGGGGACAACATGGTAAATCAGTGAGTTTTCTACCATCTGCTTTTAAAGAGAGAAAACAGATGATAGTATCTCTGACAGCATCAGACATCTTCTGAAGTACCATCTCCAGCCTTTCAGTTGACACATAATTAAAAGTATGTATCATGCCTTAATAATAGTATTTCTAAAAGTAAAGGTAGGATATTTTGGTGAAGTGATACATTTTTCATGCAGATTTTCGCCGTGTTAGTGAAGTCCACACACAGAGCTGCTGAAGTTAATGAAATAGTCACTATGCTTGATAAAGACAGTAGTAGTAGTAGTCTGCTTGAACATACCTATGTTTAGTTTTTTCTCTTGTGCCTTTGTTCCACGACCAGTTTAATCTGGTGTACATCAGTGGTGCAGTTAGAGACTTGGTGTCCCTCCCTAGCTTGAAGCTGTAATTTCTGCCTCCTTCTCTTGTGACTAACAATCACAATCATTCAGCAGTCTGTATCAGGAAACTGATGTAGCTGAGAATCAGCGTGGGAAGCAAAGTAACAAGGTTAGTTTTCATTCAAGTCAGTTTTCTGTTGTAGTTTGCTGTGTGGATGTGTGAACAGTGCTTGCTGGCTCAAGGAAAGGAACGATGGAAAAGGAGTCTAAAGGAGGAGCAGGCCACTGCTTTTGGTGGCAGTGCAGACTTAGGCCAGGTTGAGCTGAAGTGGCACAGCTTTAGTGTTACAAATTAATATTTGTTTTCAGTATTAGTTGATAACTGTTTAGCTGTTGTTACTGTCTGCCAGGAGGTACTGCATGGAAAAAGCTGTTAGTCTAGTCCTCAAATAGGACTAGAGGCAATGGCCTCAAGTTGTGTCAGGGGAGGCTTAAATTGGATATTAGGAAAAATTTTTTCCCTGAAAGGGTTGTCAAACCCTGAAAGAGGCTGCCCAGGGAAGTGGTGGAGACCCCATCCCTGGAGGGATTTAAAAGACATGTAGATGTGGTCCTTAGGAACATGGTTTAGTAGTGTACTTGGCAGTGCTGGGTTAACAGTTGGACTCCATGGTCTTAAAGATCAATTCCAACAAAAACAATTGTATAGTTCTATAATTATCATAATACTATATGATCCTATTTGGATGGAATGTCCTTTGCATCATTAGAATGCTTCAGTCCTAATGTGATGGGTAGTCTGCAGAAAAGTATTACGTACAATACCACTTGTCTTCCATTTTGCAGTCTGGTTGGCTGACAAGAGCTGACAGTGATACAAAGAAGAAAAACTTTCTGATATCCTCTAGCATCATTTGCTTACATTAGTAGCTGTAGGATGTTACCTTTTTCTGTTTGTGGAAATGAAGTTTTGTTGTTGTAAAAAGATGATAAAGCACATGGCATTTTTAGTTGGTTGGGGTTCTATGGAATCCTAAAGCTGTGGGCCGCCAAAATGTGTTGGAAGGCCTAATGCTTTATGCTATTCTACAAGTAGATTTAGCTACATGTTTGCTTTGACTTGAACTTCTCCAATAAACATTTTGAAGTGTGTGTGGGAAATACTATGACTCTTAGATTCCCCTGAAAGTGTCAGGTTGGCTGTGACTACTTCTTTGTTTTATGATAGTACTTAGAGAATAATTAACTACAAAATGCCTTGAGGTTTTCAATCTTTACTTTCTTCTTCAGCATCTGTTGTGTTAAAATTGAATCCTCAGGAAATTCTCAGTTTGCAATATTAAACAAAAATACCAAACCAGAATAGCTTCAACTAGCAACACAGAAACTGTTATGTTTTATCCTCTCATCTGCTTGCCTCACCTGCAGTTAGTGGACATCAGACATGAGAATAATCCAGTTTCTTGAAGTTACTGGAGAAGACTTGCTGTAGATTCATACGGTACAAAAGTGCCATGAGTGTTTCATGAGAAATTTCTTTTCCCCTGTGGCTTTAAAACTTGAACATACTCTTCCTGGAGAGCTGTAGTGTTTGGGGTTTTTTAATCTCTCAAACTTCATCCCTTTTTTTCTGAATTTATAAGCTTTCCTGAGATGCCACATTTTGTTGGTGACAGTCCTACTGCAGAATGCCAGGGAAGAAAAGAAAGGCAATAAACTCTCACTATTAGAGACCTGTTGTGATAATAAAATCTAGGAGTCTGGGAAGGAGTGTGGTCATAGAGTAGGAAATCTTAGAGTGGTACAAGACAGCAAAATAATGCCACTGTTAAGAGAGGTAGTTTTGCTTGGTTTTTGGATGAGACGTGAACAGGAGTAAAGAGCAGAGAATATAAGTAACTATAACTATTGTCAACTCTAGGTTGACAAGGGAACACATTCCTCTTGTTGAAGCATTGAGAGATGGAACCATGATCAGAACTTAGTTCTGTGACATTGGGCATATCAGTGTTACCAGCTTTCTACCAGGGAAGTGAATGAGGTAGACATAAGTTTAGTGGGGCTGCATCATTGACAGGGTGGAACTTCATGGTCCACATTCATGTACGTGCATCTATGTCCTCTAAGCTATAGCTAAGGAATAAGTTACTTCAGTGTAACACATGTAGTGGTGTGACATAACATTTGTTTTGGAGGAACTTGTAAAATTTTCAAGGTGTTAGTGCTAGTTTTATGCTCATATATGGGAATATAGACTCCTGAGTTTTTCTCTTCAAGGTACAGCATTCCACTTTGTGTAGAGGAATGTAACTGGTATCTTGCTACACTTCTGTGATCATACAATGCTGATTTGCATGGAATAATTCCATTCATATAAAATACATTACTGGATATAATTATCTTATTTTAGAGTCCTCCTTTATCCCTGAATATATAGAATATATCTGATTTGACATCATGCATTTTCATAATGCTCACGATGCTTTGTTAATCTGTTAACTCCCAGGTCCTACGGTATCTTTAAACTGTTCTCAGTGTTTTTATTGTTGTTTCTCAAGACTTTCCCCCTGTATACCTTGACAGGATGACTTGACAAGAATTAAATTTCTGTTGTTTAGGTGAGGTGATACTGTATGTACATTGTGGTATTGTGCTGCTTTTAGGACTATTCTTAGAGTTTACACGGACAACTCGATGTGTACTTGTAGAACATTTTGTATTTAAGAGCTCTATGAAAACCTTAGTATTTCTATCTTTCACACTTTTTTTTCCAAAGATGTTGTCCGTATCGCTCCCAGACCATACTGTAGTTCATAGATGTTACAGGAAATGTAGGGCAGTGTCATTTAGAGAAATGACTACTGAGAAAGGTTGTCAGTAATGGTGAGTTTTGTTAGAAATCTCCAGAGAGAATGAGGAGATAATTGAGTGGATTTAATACATTTTTAGTAGGTTGTAATGTTTTTCTTGTTGCTGTTTTGATTGTGATTTTTGCATAATATACTTCAAAATGTACATGAAGCAACAGTTCTTTATTTTTTTTAATCTTGGTACATAAACTTAATCCAGGTGTGTTCCTCTTACCAAATATTCAAGGATTGTAGTTGTAAGTGTAGTAACACTGCAATTGTTCTAGTTCTTTTGCAGTTTTATTTTACTTTAGTGAAGTTTATTACATGAATATTCCTTCAAAATTCACAAGGACCTTTCTCTTTTATATGAAGTATAAAATAGATATAAATTGGACTAAAGATTTACTCAAATATGAAATCCAATAAACAGAAGGTTAATTACATAAGCTACATTTTTATATTGTAATTTCAGTATGCATATATCTTAATTGATAATTATGTGTGTTGTATTCAGACACAGGGGTTTTTAATGTTGAAGGCCTTTCAAGATCAAGTCCCGAGACTGAACTCCCAAGAAGAGTTTCCTTTATGCCTGCATACTCTGGGAAACTGTGCTGTAGCTGTATAGCTATAGCTTGTGCTATTGACAGTATAGCCTGTGCCAGTTGGATCAGCAAACTCACCTATCACCAGTGCGATGATTCTTGTACCATTATAGTTTATAGACTGTGATAGAGCATTTGTACAGCCTAAAAAAATGCAGAAAAAGCTTACATCTCTAAAAAGCATTGCTGTATCAAGAGGCTTTGTTCTCAATTTAGTATGTTTATACTGAGCGGTAGATAGTGGAGCTCTAGTTCTGGATGGAGCACTGTTGAAAATAGGACTTCCAGTGTGTTTTTGAGTGTAAAATAATAAATGAAACATTGTAAACACAACTATCTTTTTAACTTTTTTATTTCCTCTTTCGTATATCAGCGAGTATTGAGGATAATTTTAGCCTTTCACTGAAAGAATTTGCTTATCTTGAAATTTAAGTTTGCATTTGAGAATGAATTACGGCTTGATAAAATTTTGTGAAGGGTTCTGTGCTTTCTGAGCAGAATATAATTGTCCCACTCATACAAAGACTGTGGACTCAAAAGTAGTTGTTTAGTTAGGAAACTGAGACTAAAATTCTTTAAAGTAATTAACCAGGTTTATGATTTGCTTGATCCCAAGTCAGGTACCGGTTGCTGGGTGTGTATCTAATACAAAACCCAAAAATTGAGGAACAGTGGTTTTTTGTTGAGTGGAAAAAAACACTTTTGATTCTCGAAACAAACTAGGGAACTTGTGTGATCCACCCTCCATACTTCTGAATAGCATATCCAAAACATTGCCTGGGTCATTGTATTCAGTAAGGCAGAAACTTTTGTTTGATCTAGTATTTCAGTTTCAGTATTGCAAAATAGACAAAGTACTTAACAGATGAAATTACTAATTCCATGCAAATGAAGCACCTGCAATCTGACATGTAGAAAACCCCCAACATATTTTGTGATCTGCTGTGTGATTCACTTCTCAGGTCAAGTTAGTTAGTTCTGGAAGGGCAGTGCTGTCAGTTGGATTTAAAAATCAGTCCTTAAGTGTTCAGTCTATTTCCTCCTCAAGGAAACTATCCACCCAAACGTGAATACTGAATACAGCATTTGCAGTTCTTTTTCATTATTTTTGTAACATTTTAAAGTAAAATAATGAGAATGTCTCTTTTCTTAAGCTTATTTTTATTTTCTTGTCTCAGATTATTTTTGTTAGGTTCTGTGCTCAATCCATAAATTGTTAAAAGTAACTTTGCATGCCTTTCCTCTAGAAGGCTTCCAGATGCATTCAGAAACATGCAGGTAGTCCCTGTATAAAACCAAGACATAGCTGTGTGCAGGGGTAGAGGGGAGCTTTAGAGGACTGTTTGGTGTGTGTGGATTTGGTTTGGTAGGGTTTTTTTGTTTGTGTTTGGTTTTGGTTTCAATTTTGTTTTCTTCCTTGAGTGCACTGTGCCTCTCAGCAGTGATAGACTATGTTGGGAAGTATGCTTTTGAGTGAAGGTACAGAAATTGTTTCAAGAAAGAACAAAAACTACCCCAATGTAATGAAAGCAGATTTCTGTGTATTGCTAGCAACCACTGCCCAGACATGAGGAGATAAAGCTGTGCAGAACTGTATTTAATTTCTAGCCTGAAATATCAATGGTGTAGTTAGTCTGGTGAATGGAAATGGGACGAATGTGACCTAAGAATTACTGATGTGAAATTTTGAGCCCCTAGCTCAGAAAACCAATCCTGTGAAATTGGATCAAGCATGATTGGAATGAAAACAGTGAAGTTTCAACTCCCAAAGATTTCTTGCCTGTGTTGAGCAAGCTTCTGTAGAGCCAAACGGAAATGGGCTTTTATGTGTTACACTCTGCATGGGAAGTTCATGTATCTCTGATATTGATGTTGAAATAAAGAAATCAGAGGTTATTTCTCATATGAAGTGTGGAATATCCACATGTGATAAGATGTACATACATTGTTCTGGTTTAACAAGCTCAGAGGGTATTTAATTGGGTGCTGGTACTTGGCCACACTTTCCTCCATCTTTGTAGTCCATCTCCTGGTCCCTTTGGGCTGCAAACATGGGTATAGTTGTATATCCAGTGCTCTCAGTGCTATACTGCTAGCTCATGTTGTAGGCTGCTAGGTGTATGGAGGATGGCACCTAATAGTTGCAACTTGTGCAGAAGCCTTTGTGCTGTGAAGCTTAGCTTCCTGAGGACTCCTGTGCATGTTTCTCACTGGCAGTGTGAGAGAAAGCACCCCAGTTATACTCTTTCTGAAAGCTATTTTCAAGTTTGCTTATCTCGTAGTGTGGTTTGGGAAGCAGTTCTGAGATCAGAGCAAGAAATGCAGAACAGATCTTCTCTTTCTGTGTTATCTGAGAAGTATTTCTTCCTGTCTGCTGCAGATCTATGCAGTCCACATCCTAGAAACAAAATTTGGCTTGTTATCTCCATAAGGCAGAAGCTCAGATTCTTTATTGTAAAACCCCTGACATGTAGAGGGATTGGCAGAGAATGGTTTTGGGTGTGTTTTGCATCTTAAAAAGTCGTGAATTGCATATAAATATGTGCTGGTTGCTTGAAACATGTTTTCCAAGAAGTACTCAATTTTGCAGCTTAACTAGTAATGACAAGTAGTTTTTTACTTTACAACATTTTAAATTTTTACAGTTACTATTAAAAAAAAGAAAAGTAAATTACAAATTAATCATCCCAACTCTTTAAAAATGCCCTGCAGCATGTAGATGATGCCTGTTCAATGCTTATATTGGTTTTAAAAAATAAATGGAAGTACACTTTCACTGCACTGAATTTTATGTATTCTACACTTCATGTAGAAAGAGCATCACTGGCAGCAGTATTGTTTCTCAACCAAAGATACTTGGGCACTGAGCTGAAACTTGGTAGGGCTGCTTTTGTTCAGATGTTTCTGTGAGGAGATGAAATATGTGATAAATATAAACTGTCACCAGAAGTGGTGTTCCTGAAGTAGCAGATGCAGAATGGTTTTAAGAACAAGAGTCTGTGTGCCGGTCTTGAGATATCGTATTTTCTTCCACATTTGCCATGTCTGGGAGTTACAGTCAGGCATTGACAAGAAGGCCACGTGCCTCTGGTCAGCAGCTGGGAGAACAGTGTTTAGGAACTGAGCTTTTGCTCAGTCTTTTTTGAAGGGGATAAAGGAAGGGGTAGCTCCTTTCCTACTTCAGTTTGTCTATTTGTGCATGTGTGGAATTTTTTACTGGTTCTACCAAGCCACGTGGAAGAACCACAGTCTGCAGTTCCTTACAGATTAGAAATACAGTTGTTTTAGAAAAGAGAAATTTCAGGTTTATCCCACTGCTGAAGTACCTTCAGTCTAATGGAAACCTTAAGCAATGGACTCCCATCACCACAGGTCCTGAGAAATGTGGTATCAAAATTGAAAAGATGACCTGAAGCTTGGTTCATAAATGCTTGTATTTGTGTCTTTAGAATTTTCAGCATTTGTTTTAATAAACAAAGTAGATTGTATTACTGGTGAGACTGGTAGTTTGTGAAGAATGGCTTTAGCATAGGATGTTACTGCTTACTTTGAAGTGTTTATTCAAGGTGTGTTGAGTGCGAAAGGTAGTACTATAGCAGAGGAAAATGTTCAACACTTATCTGTATAAAAATGAACCCTAATACGCTCTTAAGTTCCTGCTTTATCTCTTCAGAACAAAAACAAAACCAAAACTCTGTACCTGCAGAGCCTTCGATAGAACCAGTGTACATAAATGGAAATTTATACCCTCAGCAGCTTGAGTGGTCTGTTGACTTACTTGGGAAGCCAGAAGCATTTGGCTATCTAAGCATAAATAAATGTTGGCAGGAAGAGATCCTACATTTCCAGAGTGGTGTTGCAAATGAATAGTGCATGTGAGAATGCAGACAGAGGGTTTATTACCTTAGCTTTCTTATGTTTAGGAGCTAGGTACCTTTGTTGGTGTCTTTGAATACATCTTCAAAGTCCCTGGTGACTCATTTTTAATGTGTACATTCTGATGAGGTATAAATGATCAACCTTTTCATCTACGTCAGCATGGCTGTGCTCTTGCTATTGTTATGGTGTTAGAAATGCTGCATGATTTTAGCAGTGTTCCAAGTTGCACTCAACATTTATTTGGGAGAGCTTCTCTTCTACTTTCCCTGGAACTTGTGATTTGCTTCTGCATTTTATTGGAGGAGAGAATGTTATGTGCATACTGAAAATATAAGACACCCTCTGCACATTCACTGTTTTAACGATATATGCTTCCTGGCAGTTCCATTTAAAAAAAACAAACAAACAAACAGTAAATGAGAGTGGGGAATTGGGATCATGTTCTTCACATGAGAGACATAAATGATGTGCTTGCGGAGGTGGTATCACACACCATCAAGACAGATCTGCTCTCAGATGATAGA
Organism: Actenoides hombroni; assembly: GCA_024336885.1. NCBI lineage: Eukaryota > Metazoa > Chordata > Aves > Coraciiformes > Alcedinidae > Actenoides > Actenoides hombroni. Next base: position 1,364,453 of record WUAM01000020.1, read on the forward strand.
GCTGATAAATGCTTTTGCTGCAGATTTTGTAGATCTGGAGTATGGATAAAATAAAATTGTATAATAGATAATAAAGGGCTATATTGAAAGGATATCTAAACATGTAAACCAAATTATAATCAGAAAAGGTAGGAGAGTAGTCAGTTGCTTACTGGACCTGATTAGAGCAGTGTTCTTCCATGTCCTTGTAATATCTGTGATTTTAAAATCATTAGCTTTATTTTAGAGATACTGCATGAAATCAGACTTTAGGGTTCATTGTGTGTGCTGCATGGGTTGTGAGCTGTAATTTAAACCCAAAAAAATTAGGCTGAAACTGTAGCTGGTAGTGGTGGGCTCTCCCTCTTCTTCCCTCTTCTTCCCTCTTCTTCCCTCTTCTTCCCTCTTCTTCCCTCTTCTTCCCTCTTCTTCCCTCTTCCCTTTTTTTTAAAATAATATTCCATGTTCTCTGTGGTTTTATTATTATTTTTGTTGTTCTCATTATCATCAGATATTTTGAAAAGAACAAGTTGTACAGCTTTAAAAAAACCAACTCATCAGACTTGGGACTTTCATATTAATTCCTCAGTTTGTTCATCACTTTTTTCCCATAGCATACACTTTTTACTTTAATCAGAATTAAATTGATTCTATACTTTGTGTCTTTACTGAAATTTTAAATTCTTTTCCAAATATGGGTAGTTTATAGTATGTTGTTTAGGGTAGCTGCATGGTGCTGTACTGCGTATACGAAAGCTGCATTTATTGTCAAAAAGCTGAAAGTCTAATGAATTAAATAATTTGGCTATTAGTAACCTGGAAAATAAGGAGTATGACAGCTTCAGCTTGAATTGGTGTGTCTCGTGGTGTTCTGCAGAACTTTGCTGATGGTTTGTCAAAACAGGAAATTCTGCAGGGTAGATTGCTACTAGTTCAACACTAATTCTGAGGCAGTGGTGCTCCTGATTGATTACAAACAGTATCTGAATATATTTATTATGCCATTATTTAAAATTAAGTAACACCTTTATGATAATTCCATTCTCTTTTTTTAATGTATGAAATCATTCTGGTATGTTGGTGTAATATTGCATGTTAGTGCTGTTTTATGCAATGGTGACATGTTCATAATGGAGTCTTCCTAGACTAGTTTATTCATTTAATCTGTGCAGCTACTTCTGCTTCTCTTCTGGCTCTCGTCTTCTTGAGACTTTCTTCTTTTTCAGCCTTTTCTCACAGTTTCATGGTTTTTAGATATATGATGATGGTGTTGATGAGGTCCTGCCTTTAGTGGGAGAGAAGCTCTTTGTGTCTTTCTAGAAGTACGGTGTCCCAAAATGCACAGGGTGTTTACAACATTTTCATAGCACAAAAGTAGAGTAAAAGACTTGCCTCGTGTTTTTTGAGGTATCTCTTTTGGTTTTATATCTTGGCCTGTTGGTTCTCTGACAGTACTGTATTTTTTGGAGCTGCTTGGCATGGTAGAGTTTGTTTTATTTGTTGACTGATGCACTGTAAATGCGGATGCATTTTTGCTGCTACCTGTCCACTTGGTTTCAATTCTAAATTTGTTTTGCCTTTTCTTTTGTTTTGTTTTTTTCTTGGTGAAGAATAGGGTGCTTTTGTATTTGTACTTACATGACAGAATTCTGTTTACGTTTTTATCACATGTGGAGTCAGAAATCTTACCCTTTTCTTCATTGTAGTTGCATACTCTTCTTCTCCAACTGCCAAGTAAGAAACATGTGGTCTTTTCTAATCAAAATCATTAGTAATAAGACTTAATCCCAGCAGTATTTTTTCAGTGCCTAATTGTGTATATTCCTTCATTATGAGAGCACGAGTATTAGTAAGGTAGTCATTATTTAGATTTCACGAGCTGAGTTCACGTGCTATGTAAAAATATCAACCAAACAGAACATCACAAATTTAGTTGATGATCTGTAAGGGGGTCAGGAGGATTGATATTATTGTAAAGATACATCATATGGGCTTAGGATGATGAATTTCCTAGCTCTTATCCTTTGGTGCAATGACTTGACTACGGTGGTATGATAGGCAGGAACATTTCATGAATAAATACTGTCATCACGGGGGATTAGTGTGGTGTATTGTTTTGATTCTTTCCATTTTTTGCTTTACATTGTGTTTCATTTTCTTTAAATCATTCTTTTGATAAATAAGCAATATTGGGAAGATGGAAAAAGGTTACTGTAAGGTTAATGTTCAGCTTCTAACTGGGATATGTATTAGCTTTAATATAAATAGTGTTTATGGATAAAACATAAACAAAAAAAAAATCAGAAAAAATCCCCTCTCTGGCTAATTAACTGATTGAAGATGTATCTATAAGTAATTATTTTAGGGTCCAATATTTCCATGTTAAATTCATCTTTTTTGGGGAGAGATGAAATCTACCCTCTTCATGTGTACATAGTTACTATTTTCAGGCCTGATAGAAATACCAGACTGCTGCCTTTATACGGATGTCCTGTTATGTCCCATGCCACTCATCCTAAAAGAGCTATCTCTTGTCCTGGTAAAACCTTATACTGTTACATGACAGAGGCTGATAATAGCTCTTTCAGTGAGGTATTACTCTATAATAAGTTCTGTGATAACAGTTGTTGAAGAATTTAAACTCAAAACTGAAGTGATGTATGCTGTACCAATACGTTTGTGCCTTAAATGTAAGTAAAACAATACCTTGCAAACTGGAATGGTATGAGTTCTCCAACTAAAAATAAATGCTGGGATTTTTACTGTCCTATTCCATTAGTTTCTTAATTGATGAAGCTGAAATGGAAGTTGGCCTAAGCAATATCTGAATGATATTTGTGCTGGGAACAGAAAAAAAAGCTGAGCAATGCTTTTGTTTAGAGAAAAGAAATCCTGCTCTGCAACTTTAAGTGAAACATAAAATTTTATTTCTGAAGACATAATCATTTAGATGTTGGATTTTGTGTTTATTTTTCGTACAGGTTATTAATGCTGCTTTAGCTCTTGCTGCCAGACCAAAAAGTCAAGTTGTGAAAAACAACATGGAGATGTATAGGAGTACATGGGAGAATCACATCCATGTTCTTACTGAAGCTGTGGATGATATAACAAGTATTGATGATTTTCTTGCTGTATCAGGTATGTTGATATTCAGACTGATTATTCTTGTATATGCTTTGAAAACCTACCATTATATTTCAATAGGGAACCACTGGCAGATTAAGTTTTGTAAGGTTTTGTGAAGCTGTTTCTTCTTTTTAAAATGTCCCCACACAGTAGCTATTTCTACTCTGCACAATATGGAGCTAGGTAGAAGTTATTTGAGCAAACTAGGTATATGAAGCAGAATGGGTATGTACCAGTGGGTATATTTATCCATCCTCACAGGTTCATTTAGCTCTAATTTTCAAAATTCTCCCTGCAGCTGTGAGAAGTCTCCTTGTCGAAAAGGAAAGTGCCTGTCAGTGTGCATATACATAAACCAGAAGATTCACAAGATGTGGTGTGTTCCAGCTGCTTTAGAATGCACTGTACCATCTCCAGAATTTTCAGAGTTATAAATATTTGTCAAGCAAAATGTATTTATAAATCTTTTCACTGAAGAGACCTTTGATAGTAAAATGTATTTGCTGAAGCAGTGAGCAACACATAAATAGAAAATAGCTGGTTTACTTACAGTTTAAAGATCCCAATTCTGCTTTTTCCCACTAGATTCCCAGTTTTTGACTTAACTCTTAAGTTAGTATAACCAGCACAAGAAGGAAAAAATTCTTTCATCTTCATTAAATGCAGTTTAACTTTTGTGTTTCTTTATGTCCAGTGCACCCTGCACTCGCCCATTTTTCTTCAGGAATGTGCATTGGGCTTCATTCTGTGTTAGGATTATTTGGTTTATGCAGCAATATAGAATATGAATAGTTCTGCAAATGTCAGTAGTTTGAAAGCGTTGTGATGTTGGAACTAAGTTCATTTTCCCAAGTTATTCTTTGCTCATTAAACCTGAGTGTGGACTCTTGTCTATAAGGGGACATAGCTCGATAGCTTGGATAGTCCTTGCTCTAAAGCTTACTTGTGTATCCAAAGTCCACCACTACATCCAGGGATGGTCACTCAGCCACCTTCATGGGCAGCCTGTTCCAATGTCTGACAATTTTTCAGTGAAAAATTTTTTCCTAATGTCCAGTCTAAACCTCCCCTGGTGCAGCCATTCCCTCTTGTTCTGTCAGGAGTTATTTGTGAGAATAGACCAGTACCTACTTCTCTACAACGTCCTTTCAGGTAGTTGCAGAGAGCAATAGGGTCTCCCCTCAGCCACCTTTTCTTTAGACTAAATAGCCCCGGTTTATTCAGCTGCTCCTCATAAGACTTGTTCTCCAGGCCTTTCACCAGCTTAGTTGCTCTTGTCTGGTCCCACTCCAGCACCTCGATGTCTGTCTTGTATCGAGGTGCCCAAAACTGAACACAGTACTCAAGGTGTGGCCTCACCAGTGCCAAATACAGAGGGACAGTCACCTCCCTGGTCCTGCTGGCCACACTATTTCTAATATGAACCAGGATGCTGATGGCCTTCTTGGCCACCTGGGCACACTGCTGGATCGTATTCAGCTGCTAGTCGATCAGTATCCATAGGTAAGAAAAGTGTCAAACATATGTTTATATATGTACAGAATTATCAGGACCTGTGATTTTTTTTATTCCCCCCCGCCTTTCTGTTTTCTTGAAGAACTTGAACAGCAGAACCTTGTGGTGCTTTTCTGTCTTCTTCTCAATGTCCTTGCCCAGATGATGATTACTGAATCTACTGAATCCGCTCTCAATCCTTCCATACTGTCTGAGTTTGGGTGTGTCATATTTATAATATCACTATGCTCAAATCCTTCTATTAGCTTCTCTTTTGCCAAAGTTGAACTTCAGTGTTTTCGTAAAAATGTTTCCTTGTTCATCTCTTGTCTCATCCCTCCTCCTGTATCTCCTGTATCCTCCTCTTCTTCTCTGTGCACATATGATAGACCCTTTCTTGTCTTTTCCACTCTCTGCCCTTTCAAATAACTCCTTAAAATAGTTTGTCTAAAGTGGATTTTATCTCTTGTAATCTCATCAACACTTTAAATTGGATTAACGGTTTTTTAAAAGGTAAATGCATTCCAAATAATGGATAATAAGTCATTAGTTGAGATGGTTTTGTCTGATGTCCAGTTTGTTGTTTCTCTGCTAGAAACTGTTATTTGCCATTTACCTAATGGAGTGACAGTGAGTGGAATGACTTACATGTGTGCCTCAGGTAAGGGTTTGTGTAACTCCCTCGTGCAGTTTCCACTGCTAAATTGATAATGATAAATGTGGACATTGGCAGATCAATCTGCAGTAGAGTCTGGAGAAGATGCCATTTTTAGTACTGTGAACAGAAAAATATGATATAATGTATACAGAGGTGCCCCACAATTCAACTCTTTACGGAAATTGGACTGACCTGTCTTAAAAAAATAAAGACTTCTGAGACTGCTGTGATAGGACTAAAGATTATTCAAACCAACTTGAGTAGTCAAAAGGGAATTATTTTTCAACTGAAGAATTGGCACAAATCTGTTACTCCTGGCAAGGGGGAGAAGAGTCATAGTTCACCTTACTGTAATGCTACCATTTCAGTGGGATGTACAGACTTTCAGAGGGTTACATGGCTCTCCCATGAAATGGAGTTGAAAACAGCATGCTCCAGATGTGGAATGTGCAGGGAATTCCCTAAAAATCTGAAATCATGCAGCCTACAAATTTGTTTCCAGTCTTTTAATCCTTCCTCTGGAATCCAATATGTTAAGTCTTTCCAAGCATAATGGGAAACAGTGAGATACCCCAGTGTTAGAACAGAAGTTGCCTTTTAGTGTAAACCTGTGCCATGAGAAAGTACTTTGAATTCATGGAAAGCAGCAAAAGATAGGATGTTACTGTAAAGTTGTTGGAGAAAGCAATTTTTGTGGGTTCAAATGGTCTTATGGCCCCAACAAAAACAAGAGCTAATGGACCACAGTTTTTGCTGCTTTTGTTTGTAGGTTTTGTTTGATTTCAATGAAAATTCCTCAGTTTACAGGACAAAAGAATGTCTTTTTTCCAGTGTCCCAGTTCTAAGGAAGTAATTTACTGACAACAGAGAGGGAGCAAATATGCAGCTTTACTTGTTTTCTAACATTATAGCTTCAGATCTGAAGCCCCTGCTGCTACTGCAGTTTCTACAGTTGGAAGAGATCTTCAGTTGTTGATTACGAAACAGGGTGTCAGATAAACTTAATTAACACATAGTATAGTATGTACAAAATGGCAAAATAGGAGAAGAGAATCAAAGAATAAAAGAAGAGAACTGGAGAATTCTATTTAAGCATCTTGTGCAGAGCAGAACAAAATTCTGATTTCCTGTGGAAATGTCATTTGAAACTTCTTCAGTTATATGTGATCCAAATCTTGTTTTCTCCTTGGTCTTAACTATAATTACAGGAAAACATAAGCAATGCAACACATAAGTAATATTCAGCTACTGCTGCAATGTATAAAAAAAAGTCTTCTCGATGAATCCCTTCTCTCAGTTGCATCACTGAAGGAATGCATGTGATCTGAGTCAGAGGAACTACGTGTAGATTCACGTGAATGTATTTTCATAAAAGTTTTTAGTAACATATAAAAGATGACAAAGTTCAAAATAATACTAAAGTATGGCATCTGCACCTTGAAAAGAGATATATTTTATTTACAGATAATTTCATAGATACGGAAAAATATGTATACTACTTATAAAACCTGAAAGCAATTACTAAGATGCATAGGTCTTTAAAAAAGATTTTTTCCAAGTTTTCATTTGCATATGCATTCTTTGAGAAGTGTAAAGGAGAGCTCTGTTCCTTCTAAAAGTCTAAAACACTGCACTACTAAAATGAAACACAAAAGGTGTATTTATGTGTACATCCATATTTATGTTCCTGCACATGTATGCACACACTCTGTTACACATAACTATGTCTGTTTGAGCTCTGAATTACTGCAGGGCTTTACTAAGCTGATGATAGTGACTGGAGTTAGGACTTACTGGGTGGATGCCCTGTGGTAATACAGGAGTTGTGTTGTGGTGAAGATTATAATTGATGTAAGTCAGAAAGCGTACCCTTTTTTGCTATAGGAAAGGCTTCACATAAGCATTTAATGTGTAATTGTTTGCTTAAACTTACTAAATGGAACAACTGCAAGTTACAGAAGCACACCAATATTTGATACAAAAAGAACTGCAGTTAGCATTATTGTAAAACTTTGTTTTCAGTTATTTCAGTACAACAAAGACACATTTATGAAGATGGAAAGAAAAAAATACTATTTACATAACATTTCAAAATATTTTGACCATGTATTGATGATGTTTGAGAATTTGCTTCAGAAAAAGTAGGCCTCCTTACTTAAAAATGTAGTCATCTGTTTTTACTGGAACAGCTGTAATTTTGGAAGGTCTGAAATGCCCATGTCATTATCATCATCCTTGGGTTTCAGTTTGATATTGTGAAGCAGTGTGAGGGGAAGAACCCAGTGCTTTATTATTTCTGTGCAGTACTAGTACAGAGTTGCTGAAGACTTTCAGAAGAAGTCCCTGGCAGAAACGTCTTGGATTGTTAGACTCATAGTTGGCTGAATTTCACAGCAGCTCCGTGCTTTCTTCTCTAGGCTGTTGTGGTTTTAATGCTAATTTTGGTTTTTTTACACACCTTGGAAGAGCTATGTGAGATGGACTTTTGTGTCTCAGCTCTGTCTCTGCCTGCATTGTTGGTGTTCCTTGTAGGCTTTCTGTTAATTTCTGGTATATGATTGGTTGCCAAAGCTGGTTGATTTCTCCCCTCTTTTTTCCCTAGATTCATGCATATAGTTGTTCTCACTAAGCAGTTCTGGTAATCTTACCACAGTTTACCCTTAAGACAGCTTAAACTATTCTGTCACACTTTTTCAGCATAGTTCTCTCCGAATTAAAATCAAGTCAGTCTTATGTTATGAATCATAACCTCTTCTTAATAAAACTAATTCTTAAATAGGTGATTTTTAAATTTTGGTTTTTTACAAAATCTGATGGGCATTTATTCTTCAGTCTACAGCTAAATGCATTTTCTAAGCTTAATCTTTTCTTTCCTTCTGTACTTGGTGGACCAAGGGATGCCCATTTAGAGATATTTGGGAGAGTGTCACTCATATTTCTAGATGATTCAGTTGTTCTCTCCTGAATACAGAAAAACTGGTTGAGATTACACTAACATAAAATTTTATAAATTCTCCCCTTGTTCTTCCAGGCTATTTCCTGTTGGTAGCTAGGTTTCTAATAACTTTCAAAGTTTGGTTTTTTCAAATCTGTAGCAGGTAGCATTATCCAATTTCATAGAACAAAAGCAGCCCTTTCCTATACTTCTCCAAAATCATCTTCTTGGAATCAGTTGTATTTTTTCCCCCAAATCATGCATTAGTCCCTCTGACTTTTTACATCCCTAGATTGCAGTTACATGCAACTACATTTTCAGTCTTTGTAATATTCTGTGAATATGACACATTCTTGCTTATCTCTGCCCTGTAGTACTCTGCTGTTGAGCCATTGTTCTTCATTATCCAGTGTCACATTCTTCATAAAAGTATTCTTAAGAAATAATTTTCGTTATGCTGCCTGTCCTTTTAATCTCATCATATGAATTTATCCAGGATTTTGTCATAGTCTACCCAATGCTGCTTTTTTTGCTTTTTTTTTTTTTTTCTGGGACCTCAGATAATCTGAAACAATAATTTGTTCTTGCCATTACAGTCTGAGGATGGAAGCAGTCTGAGATGTAAAAAGGATGTTAATATCTTTTTCTTACATTTGAAGGGAAGAGAAGGCTTTAGGTTTTTAGTATAAAACTTCTTTTTCTTGTTTGAAACAGAAGCAGCAAACTTCAAGCTAAAAATAGTTTAGTATTTAACTTGTGTTAATTGATGACATTTTGAGAGAGAAGGGAGTAGAGCAGTGGGGTGATTAACGTTGAGAAGTGCTGCAACTCTTCTCAGAGTTTAGGGGAAGAGAACCCTTACATTGTCTAGATGACTTCTGACAAATACTGTTCCGACTCTGTAAAATTCTGTTTATCCTTATCAATTCTTCTCATATTCCAGTGGAAGTTCTAGATATTCCGGGAAATTTATTTAATGCCTACTACTGAAACCCAGTTAAAAATTCTGAAAGTTAGCATTTCAAAGTTTAGAAACTATTTAATATGTAATTACTTCTCATTTTATTCCTAAATGTTCTCAATTCTCTAATACTATACATTTCTGCTCAGAATTTCTAATTTCCTTCCCTCCTACCACAAAATCCTCTCATTTCTTACCTTTGAATTTTTATTTTCTAAAACTTCTAAAATCTCCTTTCTCCCTACACTCCCATTCTCATTTAAAAAACAAAACAACAAAAAAACCTCCTGCAACATTCTAGTATACTGTGGGTAAGGCTCTGAAAGTTTAATGCTTTGTTTGCTGATTTAGTAGAACCACTTGCAAACAGGAACAGTCTAAGACATCTCTGCATTTTTTTCAGATGCACTTTATTCTGTTGTGTTTTTATTCAGTGATTTAGGAATGTATGTTAGCTTTCATCTTGCTGGACACCTACACTAAGCTTGCATTAGGGAAGGTGCTAGTCTGAGGTTATTGCAGTTCTTCAGGTACTTCTCCAGGCCGAACATTTTATGCTTTACTTGTCACTTGTTCTTTGGCAGAATGCACGCTTGTGCTTAGTCTGCATATGAAGTGTTGGATGTAATTTGGACTAATCAGATTAGCTTATTATTTCAGTGTCTTGGGGGTTTTGCTTTTGCCTCTGGAGTTACGTCTTTCTCTTAAAACTTTTTTTTTTTCATGTAAAAAAACTAAAACTGTCTATGAGCAGCAACTGTTGTCTGAGAGGACCAAGTCTAGTGCTGTGGTGGGTTTACCCTGGCTGGGCATCAGGTGCCCACCAAGCTCTTCTGTCACTCCCCCCAATCCCTGTCAGCACGGCACGCAGGGGGGAGAATAAGACGCCAGGAGCCGTGGGTTATGATGGATAAGATGTGATTCTCTACTGCCCGTCCGCAGGCGATGTCGGGCCCAGTCCAGGCAGCAGGGCTCCAGAACACGCA